>KB671699.1:0-22502 GCA_000349105.1 Anopheles epiroticus
GAGAGAGAGAGAGAGAGAGTGTCTGTGGAAGTGAACAGGTTGGACTTGGGTTAGTGTGATTTGGCTTTAGTAATCCTCGATCGGCGTTAGTGGTTCTTGCTAGAATGCATGTGCATTCTCCTGTGTATACACATGTGCTCTCTTGCAAGTGGAAAAAAGCAGCATTACGAGCAACAGAACAGTGCGAGCTCCAATCAGGGAAACTTTTTTATCTCACGCTGTGCTTTGACGCTAATGAGCTGCCGTGCAATTTTCTTCACGCCAAAACCGTGTCCGGTGCTCCGATTCTTGACCCCCTTTTGGCCACAGCTTGCGGGATGCAGTTGGAACCGAAGGTGACGCGCACGACGTGTAAGAAAACGGTCGAGTCGAGCCGAGTCGAGTGCAGACTGTTTTCCTTCCTGTGCGAACGGGTTTGACCGATTGTTTGTTCAATGTACCGATGAGTTTTGCGGTGCTGTTTCCTATTAAATTCCGCCGCCCAAACCCCTGGGCACGACATGTGTTCAACAGATTAGCGCAACCGACGGAGCTGAAGCCGCTGAGAGCGCGGAGGAGCGAGTGCGAGCGTGCGCTACACTGTTTTGACAGTTCGATCTTCGCAGCACGGCCCGTCTTAGTAGACTGTGAACTTGTGGGCCAGTGAACTGTGACTAATATCAGGGACTATGTGTGTTCGTGTGTGCGTGTGTGTAAGCCGGAGGGTGGAAAAATGAGATCTCAAAACCATGCATCAAATCCAAGCATGCCAAGCCCAAGCGCACCACACACGCGCCGTCCTTGTGACGCCGAGCGTCTGGGAATGCGAGAAGTTCTGATTAAGTTTCCGTGAATGGAAAAATGTATTTCTGTAGTTTGTGGTGAGTTGGGTCTTCCCCCTGCAGCCCCTCTCCCCCACCCGACCCCCGGGTTTCGCCATAAAATTCCACTCCCGGGTCACGGATGCAACAGTAAGCAGCAGTGCGGGAGATAAATCGTTCATCCCGTGTGCGCGGGCTTTCCACGAAGTTGTATCCACTTTCACAGGTCGAGAGGTTTACTGGCGTAGTCTTTTTGCTTATCGCAGCTCTTCGCGTGTCTCAGGTTCTATCCTTAGATTTTTTTTCCCTAGCTGAATGCTGTGAAGAAAATGAACGGAAATTATTGCTTCAACAAAAGTGATCCTTCCAAGCGCGAGCGTGAAAATTATTTGCCGGGTATCTTCTGGTGTGCCTTGGCTGTCGTGTGTTTTTTGCTGTTGTTGTTTTGGTCAGCCTCTTATGACACCATCGTCCGATCCCATTCTTCCAGAGCAGTGGCAGAAGTGTTTGCGAAAAGTTATATGCGTGTCGGGGTTTTTTTCCCTTGCTTTCAGAACGTGAAAAACGAGTTATAAGGGGCAATAGAGACACGGTAGCAAAACAAAAAAAAAGGAGTGAGCGGACTGCAAATGAAACAAGGTTCCGGTTCGCTTCTGTTGCGCACTGTTTCGTTCTGTCGTTCGTTGGGCCGATATTTATGTCGGGAGTGTAAAATATGCTTCCAGATGCGATTCCCCATTTCAAGGGGACGACTGGGAACAGAGCAAGGGAGACCGAGACAAAAAAGGGAAAAATAAAGCAGCAACAAAAACAAAAAAAAACTCGATTTTGAGATGGAATTGAAAAAAGTTCTTTCAGCTAGCTGAACTGAAACATTAAACGATTTTTTTCTTTCGGTGGCGGAGTCGAAAAAAAAGTGGTTCTTTTATGCGTTTTGATACGACAGCGATAGCGTGCCATCGTCAGTGGATGAGAGTATCCACACACGCGTCCACACAGCCCAGCATCCAAGCTATTGAAAATGGTCAACAAAGCGTGAGGCACGAAATTTGAGTCATCACAAAACGGAAGGACGTTGATAAAACGATCAGTAAAAAAAGAACAAGGTATAATTTCGGAAGTCGGCGAGGAACCGAAATGAGATGATAAAGGAAAATTAAACGTCCACTAAAACTGACCATAAATACTACTCAATTACGGCTCGTTCGGTTGCAAACACAGCTGGTATGGGGAACAGTTTAGAGGAAGACACGTTTTTTTCATTCCAGTTTAGTCGGACGAAAAATGGCGTCTTCCCCTCGAGCAGCCCTTGGTAATGACGGGAACCTGTGTCGCGCCATCTTTCCGTTATTAATTTGGAAGAGGGAAGAGGGTAAACATTTTAACAAATCTACAGCTAACGATACATTCCATAAGGCTAGTGAGCAGTGGGTTGATGGGGGGAAAACTGAGTATGATAATGATGAAATATGAGGGGCTTTAAAAACCCTGATTAATGTCGAACCTTCGCCCTTAGCGGGGGGGTGAGTCTGCGTGAGAGTGGTTTTAAATAATGCAAAGTGGTTGCAAATTTTAATCCCTCTCCCTCTTCTTGGGGGGTAAGCGGGAATTAAAATGCGTTGATAGAAAATCATTAAATTTAAACACAACCCTCTAACCTGTTGTTTTCCCCGCCCGTAGGGACAAACACACACACACACACACAAACACCTATCGGAAAAGTCAAAACAATGAGGTACACCGAACGGATTTTGAGGTTGAGGTTTGGGTAAAGATTAAGTGTAACCACCTATTGTGACTAACTAATCCGCAAAGTGTCTGTGTGTGGGAATGCTAGCACGATGAATAATCGAGACGGTGTGTAGTGCAGTGTGCGTGCGGTAGCTGATGAAATCTACGTTGCCGCTGGAGATAAATAAATGTCAAACGTGACAGGTGCGATCGATCGCAGCTGTCAAAAGCAGGCTGTCGTTGCAACGCGTGCGGTTAGTATTGCAATTAGTGAAGTGAAGGTGAGGCGTCGACTAGAAAAAAAAACCACCACACACATATGGGGGCAGTGATAATCTTTACCCGGGTGGTGAGTATGATGTGGTTCAGTGGTGTCAAGCAGTCAGACGGTTTGAAGCGATTTGCAATGCACTAATCCGCTCCGGATATGGTGGAAGATTTCCGAAGCAGGCAGTGAAAGAGTGAGAGCAGTTCCTGCTGTTATTGTGCTCCGGAAGGTTAATTGAGCAGAAGAAAACAAAAAAAAAACGAAACAAAAATAGAAATCAGTGTACGGTCCGGTTTTGCCTTAGAAGTTGAACGTGCTGTTTTACCGCACTTCGTATGTCGGATTAGTTCCCGCGGATTGGCATTTTCCCGGAGCGGAAAAGCGGCTTGCAGCAACGACGGCTAATCGATTCGCGTTCAGAACAATAGCCAATCGGCCGGATGTGATGGGTGAGCCGGGCTGCTAGGCAGGGCGAAAGGAAAACAGCTCGAACCGACTGTCGATTCCAGCTGTCTGGCGTTGCTGCCGAAGGAAATTTATAGCGATTGTGTAGCGATTAAACGGAACCGGGTAGGTTGCGGACGACATCGGGACCTCAGAGCTTTGGAAGGACAAACGCCATACCGGTAAGTCGACACCAAACGGGACTAGGGGGAGAGCGAAGTGGGAGGGAAAAGTTTAGAGCTGGGTGGCAAACCAGATTAATTAACAATTCACCTGCGAAAAACAATAAAAGCGGAAGGAAAGAGTTTAATCAGTTTTAGTCGTTCCTCAAACTCTTTCTCGTTACGTACCGTTTTGTCTGTGGGGCGGAACAAAGTGTCGTTTCTCCCAGTTCGCCAGCGTGATTGGCATTATTGATTATTGGCCTGCCGGTTTCCCGGTGTCCCCTTTCCCCGCCCTATTCGGTTAACCATGGTCAAAGATATCGGATTTTCTTGGCAGAAGTTAGACGTTCGGGGTCGGACCATTACAGCAGTCAATTCAGCCCCGGAAGCCCGTTCTGATTGGCTCACGGTGTTTCTTTGTTGGGCGTTATTTTTCCACTCCCCCTACCCCCCACACCCCCCTCACATCAAGAGTAAGAGTTCCAGCAGCAAAATCCTTTCACTACGAATTGGTTGTTAAATATGGATAAAGGGACGACTTCCTTACAGCCGTCGTGCTATGGAGCACAACTCCGTGCTTTTCCGTAAGAAGCGAATAGTATGTGCCTGGCGCTTATATTCTAAATGTTGTTTCTTTGATTGTAATAATCTGAAGTCAGTTAACTACCTTCTGGCGCGAAGGACCCTTAAGACACAATAAAGTCGTTAGCTTTGAATGTTTTATGTGACTTGTTGTAACGGCGCTCAATTCAACCAAGTATGTCATAATCTAAGCAGCGAGTCAGGATTGTATTTGATCTTAAATTCAGTGTGGCCGTACAGAACTATTAGAAATGTTGCTTTTCTATCTAATGAAACGTTTCTTGCTGTGTCTCTTAGCTTATCCAATATCCTTTAACAGAAGCAACAATACAATGTTCTCCTAACGAAACAAACGCTCGTATCATCCGATGAATGATTCTAACTACCTCTGTTTTATGCTTGCGCTCCCAAAGCATGAACCAAAACTTTAACCATAATGAGATTCTTTGGACGATACAGGAACAGGTTAGCTGCAACTGGTTGCAGAGTCAGCCAGCTCTTTTCCCGTGGGCTCATTTTCCAGTGCCTTTTTAGATTGCATGTCCATAAGCTGGGAGGGCATTCTACTATCAGCGAACAAAGACCCATCACGAAGGTTACAAAAGCGGAGCGAAATCCCTCCGGAGATCGGATAGCATTTTCGCTTATGCCCACACGGCCCTCGGACGGAACCGACTTTGTGAACAGGGAGATAGATAGAGAGAGAGCATTAGCATTCCCGATGAGCTCAATTTGCTTTACCGAAGCGTGTTAGTTCTACGATGATTGGATGCAACCCTCGCCCTGGGAGAGGCAAAACATGCACAACGCCCGGGACCCGTCCGATCTTGTTTGCGAAACTGTGGTTCTGTGCTTTGTGAATTTTGATGGGTTAACTTCCAGAGCGGGTTGCATTTGGATATCGTTAGGAAGGTGGCATATCTACTCGCGTGTAAATAGAGAAATGGGCTGGATGGGCATTCTAGTGAAGATCCAATACAGGGAAAGCACAAACCATCAACACTACCGTTGGTACACAGAGCTTAAAATGGCATTAGAAATTCTGACAAAACGGGAAGCTTGCTCAAGTGGAATAATTATTGAAGTCACAGATTTGGCTGCCATTCAATTTCGACAGCCAAAAGCGATGAATTAAATTGTGAGAAAAGCGTAGCTAAAAATAGCTCCCACAGTTTCCTATTCACAGCTGCTGCTCCTGCTGCCAGCCAGTCAATACCGGGGTGACGTTTAATGTAAATTTTATCTTTCCCCACTTCAGCGTGCCCAGGCCACACACCGTCGGTGGTAAGGTTTGGTCGTTGAGAAGCGCGGCATCGTAAAGTCGTAAAGAAGAAATAATCGTAAAAATCAAACCTACTAAGTGTGATTTTATGGCAGCACGGCAGTTGGGCTGGAGGATGGAGGATTTCGATTGATTGGAGGAACCGTTCGCACCTTTCCGTTGTGTACCCAAGAAAGTGGGTGTAAAGTGGCAATGGGGGTATCAATCGGTGTGGTTCGATGAAAAATCGTAAAATGATGAAACACGATTGATTTAGATCTCGTTAGTATTATATTTTTCTTTTGTCGAGTGTTGGACGCGTAGCGCCTTTAATGAAAAGCGGCTTTCATGCTGATAATATGTTTCATAAACAGGCACCGATTGGGCACGGGTTTTCTTTTATGGTGGTACCTTTTTTTTAAAGTGCTGATGTTCATAAATATTGGAAACAGTTTTTTATGGCTCTTTTTAACGTTTGTAAGTAGCGGAGGTAAATACCAAATCGATAAGAGTGTGATTTGAGTGGGCAATTTTCGGATAAACCTTTTTTTATGGTGTCTGTAAATGAAGATGGGATTGTTCAAGTTGCTTTCCAAGATTTTTGAGATATTTCTTACGAGTTCGGGAAAGAGTTGTGCGGGTTCTGAAACAAAGCGTTATTTTATGGCAAATTATAGCAATTACTAAGAGAAGGGAGAATTTATTCCAAAAAAAGGTTATGCACTTTTTTCTTGATTTAGATTTCACATTACATCTACCAATTATGAAAAATAATCACACAAGAAAATGCTTATATTGAAGCTTAAAGTCGTGATTGTTTTTTTTACACAACGGTTACAACTCTGCAACGGCACCTTCTAATAGCTTAAGGCATACGCTCACTCTGCCTACACGCATTGACATCGGAATCGACATCAAAATGATGAATGGCGCTAAGTGGAGCATTGTCCAGTTGCTTCCCCACCATTACCCTGATTCCTATTCCACATGATTAAGCACCAGATCCAGCGGCAACTCCTGTAAGCTGCGGTACACACACACGCCCACCGATGGTCACGATCTTCCGATGGCCAATCGTAAATTAATTGATTACGGGAGCCACCGTACCGGCGCAGAGCCGTACCGCTGCTGCTAATGGTCTTCGGCCAGCATTTATTTGCCGGGCGTTGCGGATGAGAGGGAAGCAGAGTGCCATGGGCCATCGCCACCAGCGGCCCATCGAAAGCTGCTGTCATTCATTTTCATCATTTCCCGCACTCGAGTGGCGCTGGTGGCAATTGCCCCTTTACTCCTACGCCCTGAATGGGCGTTTCCCTGACCACCCGAAGGTTCTTCATTTGGCTGGCATAATGGGATGGGATGGGCAGCAAGGCGAGCGATTATAAAAAAGGCGACTTCTTCTGGACGGAGTGTGTGCTGGCCGCCGCCGCGGGACTCTTGCCGAACGATTGATGATTATTGCTTGCCGAACGTGTTGGTATGTCGGTGGTTTTCATTTTGTGTTAGTTTGCTGTTTTACTGGTACACAAAACAAACAAAAAATCTCCCAACGCATCATTACAATGATAAATTGGATAAAATGGATTAGGTATGACAGTTGAGTATCGTGTCCGAACGTCCAAATTACCATTACTAAAACTTAGTAAAAAAGCACGTAGACACGAACAGTAATTAGGAGTGACAGTTTGTTGTGCTTCAAACAGGAGGCCTTAGTGGTAAACAGTAACTCCTGATCCCGCACTACGCCAGTGGGTAAAGTAGTAGAAAAGTAAAATATAATTGATTTTTGTTTTGCGATTATGCTCCAAACCTGGCCACACTTTCGAGAGCACACTTAATGTTTGCATAATGTTTGCATGACCGTGGTTGCAGTTTTCGCTGGATTGGAATAATATTATCGTCATTTAGCATCCTGTAACGAGACCCGTAGGTAGCGGTGTCCAAGGAGGGGAAGTTATGCTAAGAGGTCGATAACGACGTGCCAGCAGCTGGTGGACAGTTTAGCTCGTTGACATGGAATGAAAAATTAGAATATCATTATCATACTCCACGCGATACCGCGATGGGACAGATGGGGTGGGCAGTTTTTTGGTGAAGATTTCAGTACGCCGCGCGTGGGATGCTCCTCGGCAAAGGAAGCACTGAACCATCATTAAGCTTAGCTTTCTAAATTGTTCATTGTTGATGAGGCTTGAAGTTTGCTGAGTGGATGAGACAGTAAAGTTTGCTGTTGTTTAGGGAATCTGTGTTAGAGCATTTATTGGAATGGAATTGAAATGTTATTTATTCTACAAATTAATTTCCATTCAAACATTCCATTCGCATCCCGACGCATGTACAACACATTGTTTTATGCTATACCAACAGGGAATGGGAGGGAATTATTATCGTCACGAAGCGTGAAATTGTACGATGCCATAAATTTAGGGAGGATGTCGCGAGACAATTTTAGTCTCCCCAGGTACACTCGATTGGATCAATACCATGTGTGCTCTCTCCCCCTGGTGGAGCCAGAGGGATCAATCTGGAGCGTAGAATTATCATGTTACGCAGTAAACGCTTCGGTGTGTTTGGAAGGATTTTCAAACAAAGTGCTTTAGGCCATCACCCAGCATGCAGCTGGGATGTGTGGGAATTACAATGAAATTTAAGTACTCAAAAACATACCACAAAGCCTAGTAAATACCTTACCTCCGCTAAGTGCATTAAGTGGAATGATAAATGGAGAGCAAATGGGAGATTTTTTTTCAAAAATATTGGAAAACATTTTCTCTGCTTTGCTCTGGTTCACGCAATGTACCCCACGAAAGGGTGGTTAATCACGTCACCAGCAAGCAACGCTTATCACTCACAAGGACAGGTGAGATAATGTGTATTTATTTAGTTTTGGACATATGTTTTCGGTTGGTACGGTGAGTTAGATAAGCCTGCACGAGGCTTCCCATTGAGGAAGTACTGCATGGAAATAATTTGAAATGATTGCAAACATTAAGTGAAAAGGTGCGCTTTGCAACGGAACTGCACGTACAAGGCATCTAGATTAAGTTGGCACCGGTCGTAAAATCACGTACAATTGCAAACAGGCTTAGAAAGGTCTATTAATCGCGCCAGCTCTATTGCATTACTGGACCAGCGGTAGAGATGTGAACTTAGCTTCGCTTCCGGTATTTCCCACGTGGATGCCTCGCTGAGCTAGTAGCGTGCTATAAAGGCTCAGAAAGGCTGCAGATTGCGCTCAATAGTCGATTAGTAGCTCCAGTGCCTCGGACACACTCGGCTGAATTGTTCAATTAGTGTGCTCTCGATAATGAAACTGGATCGAATGACATTTCGAGTTGCCACTGGGAAAGCTATTTTCCCCGGCAGATACCGGTACGGGGGATGTCACCTACGGTAATACGGCTCTGACTCTCACCTACACACAAACGTGACCAGGATGCATACGATGCCGCTGGTTCCCGTGAACGGTGCCATCCTCATAAAGTTCTATTACTTGCAATGCCGACGTGAATGCAACACTTTTTCTCTCGACGTTCGGACGGCATCTCGACGGTGAAGGTGTTGTGTGGGAATGCACCGAAGGTGACCATCATCAAATCGGTCGGTAAATATTGATCTTTCCTCACTATCTCTCTCTCTCTTCCCATTCCCGTGCTGTTTCCCGCTCGGGGAAATGAGTGCTGTGGAAAGGCCAATGAATTGCATCACCTGAGTGAGTAATTGATTTAACATTTAGTCAGTCAGGCATGTCATTTGCACCCATGCACCGGCTGTGGAGAAGATGCGTTCGCAGTCTGGTAGGTGCGCAAGAGATTGAGATGATGCTGACAGGCACAGTAGTGATTGTACTTTCCTCTCTTCCGGCGAACGGGCAGTTTGTTTCGTTGATTGAGAGTGATGGTTTGATTGAGTTAGTTGAAAAACAGATATTTGCTTGTAGAGCAATATTGTTAATCAATGGCTGAAGTGTTGGCAGGGGAAAACGTTTGTGATTGTTTGCCCTTTTTTGTGCGTTCTGATAGTGATTGGTTTTGATTTATTCGTGGTTGTTTGGAATGTTACGAGCAATAAGGAAATGTTTTGATTTTGTCCCAAAAAGAATCTCTTTAGCATAGTACATCAGTTGCTTTGTTAATTTGCATAACTTCAGGCTGCATAAGATGGACTTTTATGGCAAGTAATAGTAAAACATTTTTGCTATAAATTACTAAGTAATTTACTGCTATTATGTTACTTTATAACAAGTAATTATATTTCTCACAGTTTAATCAAACAACTTATCCAAAAAACCCGACAATGTGACGTGTTTGAAGTAATTGTAAGCTTGTACAGTACGAAGCTTCTAATTGTATTGAATTAATCATCCAATTTCGTAATTTGTTTGCTTTGTCTTTGAATTCATTGCAGCCTATTAGGTTGCCCTGCCGGTTTTTGGTCCGTGTTGGATGTTTCTGCTTCAAACGTTGATGATGCAAATCGATCAAATTGCTGCGTCATAAAACAAAACCACCCTGTCATCATCAGCAGCCGCTCCGTTTCCCGTCCGTTCCGAGGGGGGGGAGGGGGGGATTAAAATAAAACAGTGAAAATACACACATTTTCCATCCAACGAAAAAGAGAACCCAACATATACTCACAACAAAGGCAGCACACAAAACTGGACCACGGTTTATAAATAAACGAAAACAAACGATTTATTTGCAGTACACATCTCCCTCTCTCTGTTCGGTCGTTAGTGCGGGCAGTTCCTGGTTGGCGTATGCCTCATACGTTTTCCCTTCGACTCCGCTCTATCCATCTTTTAGCGTACCGGTTAAGCGCCAGTCAGCGCAATGCTCATCGACCATTCATGGTTTATTTGCTACCGCGATGCCGGTTGTAGCAATGCAATCGGGGATATTTATTTTTCACCATTTACCCTCTTCGTACTACCTCCTCTCCCCACTGGGGGTTTGGAAGGGAGAGAGTGGATGGTGAAGGAGCAGGGAAGGTGTGGATATATTTCCAGTCTATTAATTTATCATATGAAGGGAAAATAAAATGGGAGATGCAGGAGCGAGAGAGAGGGAGACTCGGTGTTGTTCTTTTGCACCATTGATCAGGATTTTAGCGATCGGCGAGCGCGTTGTTGGTGTATGGTGCGGTTGTGGCAGGAAATCCGCGTCCAAATTGACTGCCGGTCAAACTTAATGAGGTAGTGCGTATGAAATGCGTCGCTGCGTGAAGGTGGAACGCTCTGAAACAAAGCGGTAAATGGCGAAAAAAAAAAGTAACACAACAAAGCTGCTGAATGCTGCTTGTAACGATCTGGTAATCAGTGCTGCATGGTGGTGAGATTGTGTTGCCTTTGCTAATAGACCTCCATTAGGGTGGGGTCATTATTCACATCATTCTGGTGGTGATGGTAGCTCGGGGAATACTGAGTAATCCTTATGTGGCATAAAGCCTAATGAAAAGCGTATATTTTAATCAATACTATTGGCATTTTCGTCTGTGAAAGAATTTTCGAAAACTTCAATTGCATCTCGTTGGAGAACCCGAAAAGGAAAGAATTTCAAAAATTAGCATCCTACCGATAGCGCACTTTGTATGAAAATAGCTTTCCCCAATTACCGTTCATACTGTACTGTTCAAAAATTTCTCAACAAACGTACTGAACAACTAAAAAAAAAAAAACAGTGAGGTTTTTTTGCACTCTCGCCAACAATACTACTCTACTCAATGTAAAAGAGAAAAGCTGAAACTACCAGACAGCAAAGTTTGTACACGGGCCAAAATGCGAAGGGAATGTGTGCATGGGAAAATAGGTGGAACAAAAAAAGAAAACAGCGAAAAGGTAAAAGTTTGTCCCTTTTCACAGGAAGTCTCTTACCCAGCTCAAACGCAACGCACTAGCGTGCGACAGGATAGGTGGCACGTGGTGGCAGCCCGGGGTGTGAAGTTACCCATCGGCAAAGCGGTTGTACAAGTTGGTCCTATCGGCTTTCGCCCTATCTACTTACGCTTCACTCCATTAAGGAAGGTCGGACCACCGGTTGCGTTCCAGGCAATTTGGAGACCCTGAACGTGTGCGAAAGTTGGAACCGTGCCAAACCGCACACTCGCACACAGGAATACCTTCCGTGCCGGTGAATTCCAGACGCTGGACGGGCCACCACCAAGGTACAAATTTAATTTACCTTCCACTGTCAGCGATAGCAGTCGGGAGCGGAGCGGTTCCTTTTGTTCACTGCGCTGCGAGGTGAATAATGCTCTGTAAAAAATGGAATATTTTGGGTCCAAACTTTTCTTGACACCGGCGGGGAAAATCGTTAGTCACCTAAAGCGAGGGTGTAAAGTTTTAATTTGTAGAGTGAGCGGCATTGAACTCGTGTCATCAAGCAAAAATTTGTTCTATAAAAAGGAATGCCTTTGGGCTACGGACGTGAATTTGAGGGAATTTTTGGATTCATGAGAAGAGGCCAGAGTATTTGCTATAAAACCACTTTATGGAATGCTATAAAATGATGATAAGAACGCTTTCATTTCCCTGATCAGGATGCTAAGTAATCTTTGCCATAAAATTTCATAGTATGCTTTAAACGTGTCCAAACTGTCAAAATAACTCTTATTAGTTTTACTCTCTAATGACGAAAAATATTATAATGTACGGCAAATTGGTAAGATTACACAATTCATAATTTGTTAGTGATACAGGTGTGCCACCTTCCGTCGATTACCATTTATCGTTAGCCATTCTCACTGCCGTACCGCGCGAGATGAAAGCACGTTTGTAACATCCTTCACCTATTATGTTCCCTTGCCACATGCTAACGGGCGGCATACAACCCTCCTGCCAACCGTAAATCGCATAATTTAATGCAGGAATGAGCGGGAAAACAACATAAGGATCGGTGGTTTGCTCCGATCACGGTCACGTCGGCAACGACAATGATGCTGCCACCGGTTCGTTCAACCGTCGCTCTCGTAGCAGCTTTTCCATACGGTGTTTCGCAAGGAAAGTTTTCAACTGTAACACCAAAACTCACCAGCATCATAAATTGTAAAATCGATAATCAGCGCCAGCGGGGACAAAGATGCTTCTGGTTTTCGCTCTTGAGGCCGGTGAAAAGGGGGGTTGGGGGGCTGTGGTTGTGTGGTTATCTTTTCACTTTTCACCGAGCGGCCGTACCGGCGAGAGGAACCCAGATCGCGGTAAGTCCTTTGTGGTAAAAGGGCAACACTTTACACTTGGCTCCCGCAGCACTGGATGATCTGTTAGGCGCGTAAGAGCGAAGCGAAGGAGTGCAAGCTGGTTGGATGAAAGTGGAATTTTAGCATATTATCCGACACAAGTTGTTTTATGCAAAGCAAAGCGAAGACTGCGAGGCCGCCACTCTTTAGTAGTGAGTGTAGTGTGCGCGAGTGTGCTCATGTCGGGTTGGAGAGCATCTTACTCCGCTGAAAGGACGCGGGCAAATCGGAAGGCGAAAGGAAAACAGGCAGCAGAAGAACGGAAATAAACAGAAACTAGAAACGGCAATCTTCACTTCCTGCGGCACAGCCACGGGAAGGGAAGAGCAAAAAAAACACTCAACCACCGGTTGACATGATGCGAACATGCGGGGTTACGGGCAACAAATTGTTGCTTTTTGGAGGCGGAGGGTCGCAAGACTTTTCCGCAAGAAGTTTGTGTCACGTACGCGAGGAAGAGATAAAGGCACACACGCCCTCCCGTGCAAAAGTCGAACATGGGACAAGGGTGTGTTCTTTTTATAGGACACTGCTGCTGTGGTTAGGATGATGCTGTGATTCTAGCCAAGCAAAAATAAGGACGAAAAATGGATGAAAGTTGAAAGTTACAGCTCAAGATGTGGTTCCTTTCGTTGCGAATTTGAGTACGGGTCCTTTGAGAATCGGTGCGATTAACCGCTTTTGTAACACCAGGTGTTTCGATCGTTCACCCGGTTAGGGAAGTGGGAAGTGATAGGGTTATAAGTTAACTTGGTGACAACTTTGAAAGTGAGAATGGATTAGATGATGGGAGGAGGATGGGAAGCCTAGAGGAAAGAGGGGATCAAAGAGATAGTGCTTTGTTAGCTTAGTGACCTTTTTCGGGATGTTTTGTGAGGTTAAACGCCAGGGCAAGAAGTTTACAGCCGATGCTGGCAATCAAAGGCTTAGGGGAAGATGAGGCTCTTAGTATCTGGAGGGAGCAGGAAGGTATTTATTTAAAATTTGATAAGTTATTTGGAAGGAAAATAATGATGTACAAGCATTTATGTTTCGTGGCCGTGATTTCTGAATGGTTTGTTTGCAGAATAGATAACAGGAATATAACACTCAACATGGTTTTTTAGTACCACAATAATGGGTGACCTATCAGGTTTTTATTTTACAGGTTTTTGGAGCTTTAGAGGCAGAATTGGTTTTAAGGAGTTAATTCCTTATATTGGGGGCCTATTGCTTAAACAAAAAGATCTTACATATTTAAACTGATGTCAGAAGTTGGCTGATGTTAACAAACGCGTATCAGAGCATGAATCATAATTCTTAGTACATGGTACTTAGTACTCCACTAACGCCATCTGCACCATCAATCTTAAACTACCTGTTATAGAAAAAACGCTTTCAATTCCACTCAAACCAAAAACCGCGATGTAGATAATCTCGCAAAAAGTGCACTCTCTCGTCCAAATACATACTTAATGCAATGCTCACTGCCGGAAACGAATCCTGCAGGCATATATTTTTAGTGCGTCACAAAACGGCATTTTAAATTAGCCACAGCGCGCTACAACGAACCGCTTTAAGTACGCTCGCGAGTAAACGTACCGTTTCAACGATTTCATTTCGAAGCACTCTCTGCCGGGGCGCTTCCTCCACGCCCGGGAATGGTGTGTGAAATTTTTAATGAAATGACATTTCCGTCCCAAACCTCAGAATAAAAAATGTCCAATGAGTGTACCCCGCGTGTATGACCGCGCGTTCCATTTTGCCAGCCTTCCTAACCTTTTAACCTACCCCCGTTCTACCAACGCGCAAGGCAAAATGGCAAGTACGTCAGCGGAAAATAATGCTGCAAGGTGGGCCGGCGAGCGTCAAGGCGGCAGCGTGATCGTAACAATTTTGAGCCGATTTTCCGATTTATCCTAAACATTTTATTTTGTGTCTCTCGCCCAATTTCGTTCCCTGTTTCGTGCGCCAAAGCAATGGGTCCTTCGCATGCATGGGGTCGGGGGGTTTTTTTTCTCAGCTGCCCGTTGTGTCGAATTTTCTGACGAGTCGCACGAATGCCACCAGCATTGTGCACGGAGGAAAACCCCGAAGACGGAAAGGGGCACTACAATAATGGAAGTCCGGAACATATGGTGAAGTAAATGCGAAAGCTCAGCAGGCCCGCACACCTCGTGCCGCGGTGTCGAAGCAAGCGAAACGAAGCTCATGAAACATATGAATATTTTATTCATACAATGGCGGTGTGTGCGTGTGGGTGTGTGCTGTTATTTTGGTACGCCTTTTTTGTTGTTTCGGGAGCGAAAAGGTTGGTAAATTGAATTTAAAATTACCCTTGTCCAAAACTACGCCAGCAAACCTCCCTTGTTTTCGGGTTGGTACGGTTTGTTTTGTGAGCAAATAACCGGGCACCACTTTTAGCGACGGTTACGATCAGGAGACAGGTGGAGCATAAGTGTGGTCCGGTGCCTTCGAATGGGTTAGTGGGTTTTGCTGTTAGACGTTGGGGAGTGGGGAAATGCATTCGAGATTAAAAAAGAATTTTCAATCATTCCCCAAATGCCCACGGGAACAAGCGGAGCGTCGTCGTCCAGTGTAATAATCGCGGTGAAAGCGTCATGATGCAAAAAGTGTCCAACGTGTCGTGAAATTAATGCGTTAATTTGTGTGTTTGGTTGTGTGATTTGTAATGTGATTAGTGTAAGCCTTCACAAGACGATAAAACAACCCCCGGAGGGTGACATTAATTCGCTTGGCTGGCTGTTAAAAATAATGTCTGTTTTGATGGATGATTAATCCGTGTGGGAAATTTAACTGAGCCCTGAACCGGGCTGGTAAGTTTCGATTTTTATTTTTGGCACAACGGTAGGAGTTTTATGGTCACCGGTGCGGTCATATCCCGGCGAGCAGATGGTCCGACAACATTGGCTTAAGAAAACACCGTGCAGTACAAGCGAACGGGTCTGAAGGTGGATTGTGTAAGCGTTGGTTAGAACACGAGAAACACGAGTACCGTGGCGTGCTGCATAATCTTCTTGTGAAACAAAGTTGTATCGATATTCCGTTGCGTCTTGGTGGAAAGCAATTGAAACTGGGCAAACTATTGTCCGTGGTGATACTTGCATCCTTTCTCCTGTATTGCAAAGTTTTCTCATTGAATTGAAACCATCCTGTTCCCGTTCCCGGAGGCGCATCTGCTCGTTCTAATCGAGCAACTTTGCGGCAAAGAAACTGAACTGGCTTGGGACATTTTAGAGAAGCGAATGGGGACGGGAAGGAAATTAATTTAGAAGTAGCAATACGCACGGTGAGTGCCTGTTAGACAACAGCTTGGGATTATAGAAGTATGGTTTTGACGTTTATTAAAATATCGCATCTGCACTCTGTTTGCAGCGAATAATCCCACTCCTGGCTTAAATAAAATAGGTACTTTAAATTTTAAAAGCCAAAAACAAAAAAAAACAGTAACCCACCACACGAGAATTGAAAACTCAGGTAGCGAAGCATAATAAACGTAAAACATGCCCGTTCCCAAATTGGGTCATTCTGCGCCACCCGGTTCCGAACAAACCCAGCATGTACCAGCGTGTTCCGGTCCGAGATTAGCCCCGATGGGAGACCCCCGATGACACATTCCTCGCTTGGTTCGCCTTTTTTTCTCTTGTACACGCTCGATTAAGCAGACTAAATATGGGGAGGAACACGAACGACCCAGCGCCAGTGCACACCAGAATGCAGGACCAGGCTGCAGCCGACGACCAATGATTGCATTTTTGCAAAGCATGCATGCATCGGAGCGTGTGCGAATGTCGAATGCCGGTGGAATTTATGGAATCGATAAAAATGGCCATGTATAGTGTAGTTTTATTCTAACCTCTGCGTACCAGCGGATGCACGGTATGTGGGTGCCCCGTCTATACGCTTGTACTGTTAATGTGGGCTTCAGTGAGCTTGCACAAGGGTAGAAATGATAAAATTTTATAATTTACTCACCAACAAGGCTCAGACATTACGGCCGAACGATTCAGTGGGAAAAATGTTCGTATTAAACTGTTTTTATTTTAAGCAAATGTGCATGGTTAGTTTTAAGCATGTTTGTTGTTCTAATTAAACAAGCTGATAGCGCATTTCACTTTTTGAACTGTTGCACAAACAAACAGCTCTGCAATGGGAGCAAACAGTTCGTGGAAATCGTCGTGAAGCAAGGAAACGTCAACAGTCAGCAAAAGCGTGTGTTTTAACTTCTAGGAAAAGGGTGTAGAAAAAGAGGAGTGCTTGAAATTAATGGTTTTTTTAATTCTAGTATACGTCCTATGGTTTCGTTTTACAGGTTGCAAAGGTTGTCTGTAAATAAAGTTTTTTTTTTATGAGCTTCCAAGAGGTTACACGGAATTGTGCTGTAAAGGTAGATGAAAAGGTACATGTACCTTTCCACATTCTGTGAATTGTGGAATTTATGGTTCTTTATGTTTGGGTTGGTAACCATCTCACAATAATGATCGAGAGCGTTAATAATAAAGCAGTAACGTCTGTAGTCCTTTTAACTCTGCTAGAAGATTACTCATCCAAAACATCGGTGTGATCTTGTACTGGTTTGTGGAGGGACAATGGAGGAGCCGATACAACGACGAGCTGTACGACCTTACTGTTGTGCAGCGGATTAAGCTCGCCCGGCTCCAGTGGGCTGGCCATGTTATGCGCATGGACCCAGACGACCCAACCCGTAAAGTCCTCCTAGGCCGTCCACACGGACAGAGGAGGCGTGGTAGGCCCAAGCTGAGGTGGGAAGATGGCGTTGAGGCGTCCGCCATCAAGGCCGGCATAACCGAGACCGTGAGCAGTTTCGGAGTTTGCTGCAGCAGGCCAAAACCGCGAAGCGATTGTAGCGCCCGATAAGTAAGTAAGTAAGATCTTGTACTGGTTGGTTTTGTCAAGTTCAATCGCGTTGCTATAAATTCTGTTAAATGCTATAAAATCCTATACCTTTGTGACCTTTGTCCTATATTCTGAATTCAACTTAAATCTGGAACAATTTACTACCCCTATTCTATTGCCAGATTAAATAAATTCTTTCTTAGAAGTGTGAGCGTCGGCCACTCTTCAATTTCTGGATCTTGTTATACACCTAGTTCAATTGAAACTCTCTTAGTTCTAATACCAAATATGGTTTTAGTCTCGCATTCTCATAGATTAGAGCACATTTGTAATTTTAGATTCTAGTTAGATGATGCATAGATCCATCAGAAAGCCTTACGTAGTTTAATTAGCAATGAGAGGAGTTCAGTTGGTTGTAAATCCTCTGCGTTACAATGGTATCGTGCTTCATGACTAGGAAATATAAATGAGAGCAAGTCAACTCACTACAAACCGAATGCTATTCTATCGTTTCTCGGCATAACTTTTATCTCGACAATCTTTTCCAATCAATTCGCCACAGTCGGTATCACATCGAACGAGCCCAAGCTCTGAATTTCATCTGTACAAAATGTGTCTTATCTCTCAACATTTCCAACCCCCCGGGACACAATCAAAGGCTCTCTATTTATGGAAATGCTCTATCGCTTTATGAAACTTTTCCAACCGCGCCCCACCCCACCCTACACACACACACACCACTCTTTCTCCATTGCGTTCTATTATTAACCGCCGGCGGGTAGACCAGATGGATTTTGGTGGATCACCTGGATCACCTTTCATATGTGTCCAATTTGTGTGCGTGTCTACAAATGGTTTCATTAGCTACAGGGCTGGGGAAAAAAGAATCGTGCGAACGAGTTGCTGGTCACGTTTTGGTCGCAGTTACAGTGCAGGGAGCAGAAGGAGTGAGCATTTATGAAAAATTTAGCAAAATTCAAATTTCGCCCCACACGCGGCCGCGCGAGCGCAACAAACTAGACCGCGCATCGTGTTGGCGCTTGGACGCACTCGCTGTTACATATGTCTCAATTTTCCCCCATTTCGGTTTATCACCTCCCACCGGGGTTTGGGCTGTTTTTCATCATACGCGAGTGTGTGAGCCGGGCGGGACACCTCCAATGCCCTTTCTCACGCTCACAAACGTGTGTGTGTGTGTGTCTGCGTGTTGTTTTATTTATTTTCCGGGCGCAACAGTTTGGCCATTTGACGTAGTAGCAGGCCTCGCAGCACAGGGAAATGATTTCGGCGGCTCGACTTTTCCCTCGCGTTTTCCACAGTTACAGTGTGCGGTTTTTTTCAGTTTATGTCATAACGAAAAAAAGTAGCAGCAGCAACAAGATGACCATGGAAAAACCACCCTGCGTGCCAAAATATGGAAAACATGCACCATCAAATTTTAACACAGAAAGAGAGAGAGATAGAGAGAGTCGTTTGCCGTTGGACGGGTTGTTGTTGCTTCACTTTTTTTTGCGCTGCGTTTTCGTAAATCTTCTTGACTGCGCTTGTCGCCTGTAGCGCCGTGATGCAACGGATACCCGGCCCATTTCTAACTCTTCCGCGAGTGGAACTGTGTTTTCACAGTGGATTTTCCCCGCTGTGTTGACGTTTCTGCTGGGCGCCTCTCGTGCGTATGTGTGTTATTCTGTGAGCTTTTCACGCTTGCGGTGACTCACTCTTTTAGGCGAATAATATTTTCCCCCTTTACGCGCGGCTTTCTTTTTTATGATTTCGGTGGAGCTTGCCGAATTTGCGGTCGGCTGGAGCCTTGCGAGTGTGTGAGTGGAGATATCTCTCTCTCTCTCTCTCTCTCCCATTTACGCTCCTCCCCCCCCGCCCCTTCCCTCGTAACTCATCCGCGAGATAGAAATGGTGTTTCTAATTCAATTTCCAAGTACGCTGGCACATAAAAGGTGTGTTATGCTGCCGTAGATGGAAGAAAAATGCTCGAGTGGGCTGGAATTATGTTTATCTTTCGGCTTTGCCGGTGCCGAAGGCTTGCTGTTACCGTGCCAGACGGATTACGGGGTTTGAAATATTTAGCGGCGAAAACCTACACCCGAAAACCGTGGCCGAGAGGTCGAGCCGCGAGTTGGGAAGGCGACGCGTCCGCGTGGTAGATATTTTGCAAGAAGGAAGGCCCAAACACACGTGTAATGTGTTCCCTTCTCCGCCACCCCCTCCCCAGAATTGTTTGGCAAGCGTTTGAGCGCTCAATTATGCTGGCGAAGGCTTAAAGCCTTCGTCGAAGTGGATTGGATTTAGTTTAAAAAAAAAAACACCCTAACACACACACGCTCCTTCAAATGCCGACCGATTTTGGGTGCCGCATTTCGGAGTGTTTTACGACCCGTTTTTCGGACAAGTGTAGGAATCTGGGTTTTTTTTTGCAAAAACGTGAAGGTGCAAGCAGGACACTTGCGAAGAACGGACGGGTCGGACGAGCAGTGCGAGACATATTGTTCGTGTTATGGAAGGGACAGCCGGGCAGCTTCGGGGCGTGAAAAAGGATTTGTACGAGCGTTGCCTTTTATGCGGCCTGGTATCACATTTCACTCATCGCTTTCAAGTAGGTTCGGTGAGTGTGTTTTTGCTTTTGCGCCGACACGTGCAACAAAGCGCAAGAAAAACAACATTCTTTTGGCAACGGAAAACAACGAGCTTACCCGCAATGTATCAATTTGAAGGATTGCAAAGCAACGGAAAAATAAGCGTGATTAAAGAGGGATTAGATTGTATCTTTGGTGGCCTTGTCATAGCGTAAGTTAGCCGACGGCAAGGTTAAAGTAGAAGTTTTAATTTAGTGGAAAACAAATCTTGAATTTGAGAAGTAGATGGAAGGGTAAATTTTTGAAATATAAACTAAGCTTCCTTTAGATAAGAAAATAGAACAACTTCAGACAGACGACTCTTGTAAGTCTTTTAGGAGTCTTTTAGATGATAGAGTGAGCCATCGAATATGGATGTTTGGGATAATGCTGAATAAAAAAAACATGCCTTTGTGTCCTTATCTGGGTCTTTTAAAATAAAATTTGAAAACAATTTTAATTCAGTTCCAAAGATTGACAAAAATTACCACAATATTGATGCTCATGCTTGTTTCTTTAACAATGCTACTTGCAACCTAAATTCTGGACAGCTCGTTGGTGGAGGAGACTACGGTGTTGGACTTCGCAAGACGGGACTAGGGTGTAAATCTCTTTCGGACCTTTCACGTGTCATGAGGACTGACTGTTCAACTACGTGGTATTTTGCGTGGTAACAAATTTTACAAGAAGAAGTTCCTTTCACATAATTGAAAACGATTTATACCATTCCAACATCTTCTACTTCATGCTGTGAGTTTATCACCAGCAAACCATCTTACAGTCATATTTCAATTTATTCCCAAGCCACAGTTTTATTCTAACCTTCCTACCCGCACTCACGCTCACCAGGCACACCGAGGCAAACGATTTACGAGCCACAGTACCCACACATCACGAAATGATTCAATAAAATGATGATGCAATCGATAACATCTTATCGTAAATCCGTTTTTCCGATTCCAGCAGGGCGGCTGCAGCCACCGGCATCTTTCGTGCGTCACGCACACTTTTCCCCTTTGCCGTATGATCTCCGATTTCGGTTTTCACACCCTCCGTGACCGCACCATAATGTACGATAACTAATTCAAGCCCATTGCCCCCGAAACCGGCCAGTCCGATGCTACCCTTGGGAAGAATAGATTGTGTCCCCCTGTTCCATTCCCCTCGTTTCCGCTGCACTGTGCTCGAAGCGATAGGTTGCAGGTTTTGTACCGAAAGGAACCAAATCGAATAGTTTCGAGGAGTGATGAGTTCTATCCCGTCGCCTAGAACGCTCATCAAAGCGTTGGGGAGTTTCGTGGTCGTAAAATAAATAAACTCAAGAAAAGGTATTCTCCGTCGACGATGGATGCTCCAAACATACACACCGAGATGAAACCGGGCGGCGGTACATCGGGTTTTAGTTTTCGATTAAAGGTTTCACCATTCGATGGCAGCAGTGTCCTTGCTGCTTCTCCTTTGGCGGCAGTGTCAGTTTTATCGTGCCGGTTTTCGCTTCACTGGCGAAAGATTCCATTACATGATCGATAAAATGATTGGATCGTCATCGGAGTGGTTAGTGGGGGAGGGAGAGAGGATGAGCATAAATATCAGTGAAAGTGATGCACGTGGCAGGGTGGCCGACTGGGAAAAAGTCAATTTTGTGGTTATCGTAGGTACGGGAAGAAGGTAGCAAAGCTTGAGCGTAAAAGCCAAAGCGATGTATGATCGTAACGGTTCAGTTTACTGCCGATACAGAAGATGTGAAATAATGGAGCGGGCAAAATGTTGATGGGGGAAGGGAAATCAATGCAAACAGGGGCCTGTGCGGGGGAGCGCGAGGACGACTGCTGAGCATCAAGTGAAAGAATTAGTCCTTTGAAGCGGAAACATATTCGTTACTATGGAGGAATAGAAAAAAAAGGAAAAAAAAACATTTATTTTTTGCACAAAGATTAAGAGCTTAACAAATTTAATCTTGAATTTCCGGGGTTTTTTTTTAAAGGAAAGCATTATGATCCCTTACACTAACCACGATTTATCTTTTCTTTACTGCTTCCGGGACAACAAAAAATAATAATTTATAAGAAGCTTTTCACTGTACACTGCCATCGCAGCGCGTCTAACGATAAATTATTCTTAATCTGCGGTGTTTGCTGTCCGTTTGAACCTGCCTTTTGCACACTGTTTCAACTTGTCTTGAGGTGCACTTTTGCCTGCCCTCGCTTCAGGTTGAAGAGGCAAGCTTTCTGCTTTCCTTTTTCCCTCATTTTCCTTCTGACATTAATCATTTCGCTGTGCTGCAAAGGAGGCAGCAGGCAAACTGTCACCCAGCGGCATGGCTCTCGCCCATCGATCCACAGCACTTCAAAGCTCGGCGGAACTGATCACCGGGCCAGGGCTTCCGCTACTGGAAAGCTACTCGACTGGCCGACTTCTACCGTACGCCTTTCTACCGAACAGTAGATAAAGTTTAGCACCCCCCCCCCCCCGCACAGTCTTTCTTCCCGCTCCCGCTCCCAAACGACAGGCAGTAAGAAATGATAAAATTAATTC
>KB671699.1:24685-82576 GCA_000349105.1 Anopheles epiroticus
CGCTCTGCCTCGCCTCGTGGTGCTGGCGAGTGCTGTCGATGCATCGTTTGCGCTGCGGGAAAACAGCCGGTGGACAAGCGGCCGGGAAATGAATCACAGCTGCTGGATTTAAACAGGCTTGGGAAATGGGGATCGTGAGCAGGCACGGAAAGAGTTGCCGGAGAGCAAAAATGGCAAGCAGCATAATTTATTGATGCTTATAAATAAGCTCAGTGTAAACAATAATATCGTTATCGACTCGGTGCCAGCGGTTAGGGCTGGATCGGGCCACACGATTGTAGTGCTATTGCGTAGGGAAATGAGACAGCTATCAGCTTGATGAAGGAATCGCATCGTGGTAAACCGGGTACAAATTGTAGGATGTTTCCGTAAGCGATTCGATGTGATTTTCTTCTATCAATCACAAGCAACAAGAAAAGTGAAACTGGAAGGAATAATTTAGCTTCTGTTTTTGAATGAAATGTACAAATGAGTTTTCTTTTCATTCACTCTGGTTAATGGAAGCTAATGCAACAATGAGCAATTATTCGTGCCTTCTAGTTTGGGTGAAAGTAAATTCCCTGATTTTCCCTGATTTTGTTATTCCGGACATGCCATTTTCAAAGTTGAAAAAAAAAAAAAAAAATAGAATGACAATAGAAAACTTTTGTTATTTTTGTGTTTGTTTCGTAAGGAAATTCCATCCTAACTGAAGCGAGTTCACGTTTTGTGCGTTCGACTTTGAGCGAAAACAACACAACATACACAAAAGGTGTTTTCGAGGAAGTTGCCGAGACGCAGGCAAACTCTGGACGCATTTTCTTTTGAATGAGCGCAAAAACAAAAAACAAACGAAAAAAAAAGGTTCGATGGAATAAATCTTCCCGTTTTCGGTTTTTGTTACGCTACGCTTTGCGACATAATTAATTAAATAATACCAGGCAAAACAAAATCGCATCAGCTCGGGGCCGTCCCTGCCGATCGATGAGGGGAAAGAATCGGTGGCTTTGCAGGGGAAGGGGGGGGGAGGAGGAGGAAGGCAACACAAAACAGCGCTTGCGAGTGGAGGAAAGCGTGAGAGATAATGCGACCAAAAACAAGGGGCCTTGCGTTCAACCGGGAAAACGCTAATTTGTTAACGAGAGTAGCAAAGGGCAGCTCATTGTTTTGCCGGTGGTTTATGCGCTGTTGATTTGAAGCGTTTTTCTCTTTCTCTTGCCACATTCGTTGATGGAATTCAACCGTCCACGTTCGGCCGCACATGTGCGGGTGTTGGTGCCGTGGCCTATTTGGTTTCGGTACGACAACGCGCTACGCACCGAGCGAAAAGAATTCGTTTCATTAAATTTGCATAATGAATTCGGCGGGAGACAGTGCGAAATGCGAAACGGTTGTCGCCACCGGCTCGGCCAGCCCGAGTTCAACCCGAGGAATGTGAAGCGCTTTTGTTTGACGAGGGTCCTGCTAACAGGAGTGCGTTCTTTTCCAGTGCGAAACGGGTAGGAAAAAGCGCATCAACTGAGCACGGTGAGAGATTGTTTGAATAGAACTGAAGTTATTTAAATTTTTCACTCGTTCAATGGGAAAACGGATGGAAGCTTAAATGGAGATTGACGATCTATCTGTGTGCTTTGCCGGAGTGGATTAAAAGAACAAAAGATTTATTTTAATGCATAAATAATTTTTCATTGAACGAAAGTGGACTGAATAATGTGATTAAAAAAGAAAGGTATTTGAAAATTAAATAAATGAATGTTAAAAGATGTTTAAAAATAACTCCGCATTCCAGCGATGTGAGCGAAAACGCGAGCGCATCCCTTCCTGTGCCTAGAACAAGCCTTCCACGAAAAAGTAAGCGGAAGCTCGAAAAATAAAAAAAAGAACCGGTGGTCATAAAAAAGGCGCCCTCCAGGAACTTTACGGAACGCATTGAAATGTGTTCGAAGCAAATGGGTTGAAGATGGTTAAATTTACTTCGGGCAGCTGTTTAATTTTCTTTCGCCTGTTGCTATTTTCATCCTTTCCGGAAGCGGTTCTACTTGCCGCACTTAAACCGGGTTGAAAGCGAAAGAGTATTTTGTGGGTGAACAGGAAGAAAAGGCAAGCTCAACCTACGCTCCCTGATTAGACTGATACGGTTTGGCCTGTGGCCCGCGCAATCACCGGTTGCAGGATACGGCTGTAAAACCGATACCAAAACTTTAAATTAAATAAGTTTTGTATTTGTTACCTGTTTTGTTTTTTTTTTTCACTCAAACGCTTGTCTCTTCTCTTGTTGCAAGTACTTGACGCGTAGAATAGAAGAAAATATCTCTCAGCTGTGCCGCTGCTTGTTTTCGTTGTGGCTTAAAGCTTATCCGGTGGTGCAACCGTTTGGTGCAAAGGGATAACACAGTACGCTTCGTTCGAAAGCAACCGACCGGAAGGCGATCGGGAGCTGAAACTTAATTAGAGATAAATTATTGTTTCATAATTTTCGTTCTCCCTCCTTTGCACTGCTCACAGTCGTGGTGAACGTGAAACGTTATCGCTTGGCTTTGAGGGAATGTATTTCCAAACCTTCTCACGCAGACAAATATATGTGGAATGTTGTAAAGGGGGAGTTTTCGAACTAATGAAACGGAAACCGGAAACAGCAGTTGGCAGCTAGAAACGATGGCGAGCAAGGGCGATATCGCAACCGCCCGTTCGAATACGAAACCCACAGTGCCCATAATTAACCATTCACTGTTAATCGATGGAAGAGAGAGAAGTAATACAGAAAGAGAGAGAGAAAGAGGGAGGAGTGTTGCGGAGTGGCTTAACTGGTGGATAGTTTAGGGCGCTATTTAGTGGCAGTGTAAACAGCTCCATTTCGATTTCGATCGCATTCAGTGGGGTTGGGCAGTTCTATGAGTCGGTGAGTGTGGTTGTGTGACAAAGCAAACTAATTCCCTTTATGAAGTGGGTGGTTACTGTGGGATGGGCGGTGCGCTTGAATAATGTTGTTTTGAAGGCCAAGTCAAGCGTTACAATTTGTGTTGAAATTAAAGCCGAATTCTAATTGATCGCTATGTTGATGAAATTTTTATAACGAATGTTTTCAGCATGAATCGTATTCAGCGTTGTAAACAGTTGAATCTTGTCGATGTGTTTTGTATTTTGTACTCATTCTTCTGTTTAGTATAGGTTTAGTATTCGTATCTAAAATCGTATAAAAATCGAGCAGTTTTCGAGCAGTTTTCAGGTAACCATAAACAACCGAGGATCAAGAAGACAAGTAACTGCGAAATCTGAATGATAGGTGCTCCTTCAGTAATGGCAGTTGTGAAAGACACTGCATGGTGCTGTAGGTATGATTTCAAGTGACTCCAGTGAGTTGTTCAACTGGAAACTCCTTGCTTACATGCTTGCCAAAATACTTGTTAATGCTAGTCTTGGTTCCATTACATCCCATCATCCCTAGCTAATCATAAAACACCACTCACACAACTCTGTTTACTGTACCCTTGCATTGCCTTTCCCATCCGTTATTTTTCCCCCCTGTTCCCCTGTATTCTTACCATCTTCCAAACATTCCCAGACAGGAGGGAACTTTAAGGAAAGTTTATGGTCACAGCGGCAGTAATATAATGATGACATCCGATGTGACGATATGTCGCTTGTGTGCCACCATTCGGAAAGTGAGCGAAAGAGCGTGCAACTCCGAGCAGGACGAGTCCCTGTTATCGTAGAAAGACAAAGAGGCTCGGAATCCCAAAAGGGATTCAGCACCGCCCGGACTGCTTCCGTGCCCTCGGTTACGCTAAGCGAGATAGAATCGATTACGCTGTGGTTTTGAGGCTGTGGAGAAGAGCAAAAAATAAGGGCAAAAAAAAAGGGAGAGAAAAAACGAGTATAACGCAATCCATCGTGCGTACAGTTTTAACGAGATGATGATGATGATACCGTTCCCCAGACGGCTTATGTTTCACCACCGAGTGAAAAGCGGATCAGGATTCGAATAGGTTTTTTTTGTCTGGTCACCCTTCTGTTTCGGTTCGTTTTATTGCAGTTTGCTCAGCTTTCTTCTTTGCGTCGTGCGTCGACAAAGGTGACAGTATATTTTTTTGTTCGAATAAAAATAAAGCAACTCGTTCCCGTTGAGCTTGACTGAGAGCGGAGTGCTTTTATATTGGTGCTATGGTATGGAAACATTTTTATAGCAAGTCCCGCAACCTTCAGGTATGGCTTTGTTGTGTTTTATAGTGCTGAAAGCAATCAAGGTTACTGTACTTTTTTGCAACCGTATAAAACATAAACACAGCCTTCATTAGCTATTTGCGTTGTACGTTGGCTTTGGGATGAAAAATAAAATTAGAAATGATTTATAATTGAGGTAAACTGGACAAGTCTTAGTAATTAGCGTAAGAGAATGTTTCTAACTGCCATAAAGACACGTGTAAGTAGTTGTGACAAGCAACAGCAACCCCGAAAGACAGAGACTCTTCATTTCATTAAACATCGGACGCAACGAAGGCAAACCCAAACAGCTAACTAGCAAGGGACGACTACCTGGAACCGGTTCGAAACGCCGTAACAAAGCCACAAGACCTACTGGGCCGATACACGTGGCCAGCGGGTAAATAAATGGGCTACGGTGTGTATTTGTTTTGTGTGCACTGTTGTCGCTCGTTCTCGGTTTCTGTTCTCAAGGCCATCGAAGGGACGGAACCAACCTGCGACTGAAATGCTAAAACGCACCGATTTGTGCCTGCATTGACCTACTTTCACATAATCACCCCCCGCAAGTCGTAAGAGGGGAGGAAAAAGCAGTGACAAATGTGTAGGGGAAAAATTGGGAAAACACGCCCGAGGAAACTATGCAGAGCGCGAGCATTAAACATAGTCACTTTCGATGTTGTCACCATCGGTTCCAGGCAGAGGGAGGAAGGAAAAAAAACACATAAAACAAAACTTATCGATAGTGACGGAGGTTATCAGGTGTAGTGTAGTTTTTTTTGTTTTGTACTGGCCTGTCGTTTCTCTTCTGTTTCCTACGTGTTTACTATTTTTAGGCTCGTGCTAACCCCCGATGAAGGCTTAGCATTCCTCATGCGCTGGTTGCGGTTTTACATGCACGATTGAGCGAGCGAGCAAAACGAAGCGTCAACAGTGGTCTACCATCGGTCGATTTAACTTGTGGCCTTCTAACGGCTTCCGGTAAGGTAAACTCCCCGGGTCCAGGGATTCCAATGGTGACTACGGTGGAAGCGATAAGCTATGAATTGCGATTGATTTAAGTGTTTATTGTAGGGGCCAGTTGCAAAGGGAACAACGTTGATCGAATCTGTAACAGTAGGAATGGTTTATTTCAAGGACAGTGGGAATTAATTTGTATACATATCGAACTTTCGTACTGCCTTGATACGTATCAGCAACTTTTGTATATGGATTACTTAAAAAATCTTTTCCTATTTTATTCTAAAATACTCACAAAAATAATCACTCGATGGAGGCGCCCGGTGGTTTATGGTAAAAACGATTGAACGCAAAAAAAAACGTTGTTGTTCGAATAAATACGTTTCTAGCAGGGAGAGAAAAAAAAACCTGTCCCGCATAAAAGTGGAAAAAATTGAAAATGGTTGCAGGTTACGTTCGATTTCCGATGGCAATGCTTCCGGTAGTGGCGAAATCAATGAAGTGAACGTTTTGTGCCGGTAAGGGATGTTGAGGGACATTTCATGTTCACGTTCCGCATGGGTAGCATTTCGTGCGGGGAAGTAATTTGTATTGTATTGCAATGTAATTTTACCTTTCTTAAGTTTCAGAGAAAAATAAAAAAAAAGGTGGAGGTAAAAGTAAAGAATTCTCAATTTAATATTTCAAATTAAAATGGAAATGGAGCTAAACACCTCTGATTGCTTTAAATACTCTTCAAAACAGTAGTTAAATCGTGCTCATTGTGCAAATTGGAACACACAGAAGCAAAACCATCCCATTTTTGTGTTCGAATTGTCAACAACCTTGGGCGAGAACTAAGCTTTCCCTTTTTTTACATTCTTCCCATTCAACCGCCGGAGAGACAAATGCACTAAATTCGGTGCACAATGTACGTCAATGGGAGTGCGGCATGCAGGCAGCACGGCAAACAGGCATCCTTCTGCCGGGGCCCATTGTGCAAAACAGTTCACGAAGTGGTACAGACCACGTCACATGTTATTTCTGCCGCTCTGCTCGTCTTTCCTGTTTTGTTCACTGTTCACCGTTCTTCTTGCTGTTGATTATGATTTCTGAATACTGAACTGCAGTGTGAACGGTCGTTGTAAGGAGGGGGTTTAGATGACTCTTGCCATAGTTGCTACACCTGTTTTGAGTGTGTGAAACCGGCGGTAGCAGCACATCACGACCGAGTGACGGTGAATAGTGTTCGCTTTTCTTTTCGGGCGTTTCGGATTTCCTTTCGCCAAGTGAATGCGGCGGATGGCGGGGGTGGCTCGTGTTCTGATTTGTTTTCAGCTCCTCTGCACCCGTGAAGTGTGAAGGGTTGTGTCTGCCAAGGGGCTGAGGTCTTTTGTCCTGTCAAGGGCATACACGGCATGTGCGCTTCGCTGGCTGTGCAACCGACCGAACCCGTGGTGAAGTCGGGGGAAGGAATGAGACACTTTTCGTTTGTATTATAAAAACGAGCAGAGTGAATGTTTTTTTTTTCTCTTTCCTGTGAAGGAAAGTGGAAAGACCGGTGCAGGCTGGAACCATTATCGATGATGAAATATTGTTCAAATATGGTGTTGGCTAGAAGGTGGAAAGGAAAAAAGCACTCTCATAATCGAGAGAGCTAATGAGTGACAAAGCGACGAAACGAAACTAGCCCGTAAAAAGCCTACTGGAATAGAAGTAATTTAATTAGTAAATAATTTATCACGGTAACATTTCCCACTGCGCAGCAATCAATTTCAATTAGAAGGTGGAATATTCTCCGAAACAGAAGCTCTTGGGAGGAAAATCATAAAATCAGTATTGCGTTACAACGTGTTCCCCCTAACCAAAGCAATCAAACAATTCAGCAAAGTTGGGTGAAAATTTCAATCAGGCTTTTAAATGCAAAAGTTGTACAAATCCTCTTAAACGGATCGTTTCCGTCAGTCAGCGAGTCTCGCGGGAACTTTGGGTAGGAGTTACGTCGCTTGCTTCGTAAATGTAGATGTAATTGACTGTGCCGTACTGTTTTGTGAAGAATCGCGTTAACTACGTTGCTTTATTTTCCCCGGCACAGGTGAGGCACGCAGTGTACGGTTGGTTTTGGCCCGTAATTGATTCATAAAATTGACAGATGAAATCTTTCGATAGAGGGAGTGCGCTTTATTTGTCCGATAAAGGCAGGCAAGAACGTGCCGAAGGAATGCCAGAAATCTGGGCACTATAACTTGTTGGGTTACCGGGTTGCGCTAACGTTTTCCGCCTTACTAACGCCCGGTGGTAGTCATGAAATGTATTTTGCTTTGTGATCTGCTTACCTTCCGCTTCACTCGCCTCGATAAATCCTTGAGCAAACCCATGAAGTACGTCAAAATTATTGCCAGCGATACGTTGAGAGAGCGTCTCTTTCGCTTGCGGCTTACGTGTTCGATGCCGAACTTCCGTATCAAGCTGTTGGTTGTGTTCTGAGATTTTCACGGTGCTTGGGAGTTTGGGTATTAAATTGAATTTGGGTTTTTGTTGCTGCACTGCTAGCGATACAATACGAAGAAGCCGAAAGTATAAGGCAAACAGATTATGGAGAGGCTGCAAGGAATGAGTCATTAATATCAATTCGGTTTAAGAAGCATAGTTTGTTTAAAAAAGTGATTTGAGATAAAATCAAATGACGAAAATATGTAGAACTTTATGCAAGCAAGACAGTCGAAACCGGTTTACGGAATCGATGTTATGTAAATTTATACCAGAATGAATTCTTGGAAGCATTTCGCAGTTAATTATTTTCGGCAACCCATTGTCAACTTTATTTAACCATTTATTGTGCTTTTTTCTGAAGGCAAACCCACTTCTCGCTTCGCTTTCTTAAAAAGCCAAATTAACCTCTCCGCCAGGTCCGGGGTTCCAATGGCTAGCACTGCAGCATCCCTTCTCCGTTTAAATTAAACTCATTGATATTCATCATCACGATGTCGATCCATCGTGCCATCGTTCCGCCCATTCGACGTTAAGCGTTAATTAAGCAACCATCCCGCCAGGGCCCCACTGTCGTCGGCAGCGTTTAGGCTTTAGGCAAGAATGCCAAACCCTGTCGCACGTGTGGCACTACCCTTTGGCCTTCCTCTGGGCTTACATCGTTAAACCGCTGCCGCTGCTTCCGGTGGCTCGTTGCTTTGGGTTTTGGTCGCGTTAATGGATCTCAGTGTCTCAGTGTCTCTCATCATCGCCATCATCATCGGCAGCCTGAACGGATTATGATTGTTTTGGGTAAATAAAGTGCACGTTGCTTCTGTCACAGCACGTGTCTCATCGTACCGACCGTAACCCTTTTTGCATACGTAGAGGCTGTTGACCTCTGGCGAACTCCCCGAAGAGCACGGTGGGATGGAAGTTTAAACGTTTCAGTCTTGTTTTTCTTTGGCTAACTCTTTGCCGTTCCGGCGACGAGTCATTGGATTGAGCGGTTTCGAGGTGAAGCGATGCCCTTTCGGCGGTGTAGCTGGCAGCCCCGGTCTGGCCAAAACTATCAACACCGATGTGTGAGGAAATTAGTAGCTTGAAAGTTTAATCATTTAATGAATATTAAATCGCCGCACGGGCGGGCACGGAGGGCAACGATCGGAATGCTTTCCTACACGATCGGGATAAGCCTTGAGAAGCAGTCTTGATGCTTTCCTTGGAAGCATTTGCTGCCGAAACTTTGCCGCGACACACGCTCACACAATGGTCTGGCATTTTTCCGGCAGCCATAGACACCCGGGGCGGGTAGGCGGAAGAAGGGTGGGATACGAAAATCCCCGTCGCAGAGACATTCCAAAATGACACAAATATTGAAACATGTTACCGTGTGTTGCTTGTGGGGATTTGCTAAGCTTTCACGTCTAATCCTTCGGTGTGCATTGGATTCAAAATGGATTCCTTTGTGAGGGGAAATAAGAAGGGCAGGCAGGAGGCAGGAAGGAAAAGCGCCCATCGGTATGAATGTTGATTAAATTTTGGGCTGTGCAATATTCCGCCAAGGCAGCTAGTGCTTTATAATTTCATTTATTTGTTGCTTTTACATTCTTTAAAGGTGTTACACAGGGTTTTACGTGCAGGCATTCTTACATTTACTTAGCTTTTGTGCGTTGATTAATTTTCCTTGCTCTTTGTGTCTCGGGAGCGATTAGTCAGCTGAAACGCACTTTGTAAACAGTCTTGCGCAGCAATTACTGTCGGAAATTTAACAGATATATCCCACGCGGTATAGCTAAATAGTCCCAAAGGGCGGCTGTACAGGGAATTGCAGCAGTGTGCAGTGTGTATGGCATGGGTTAGAAATCAGTTTTCCCACGAGCGAAATTGTAGTTGGTGAATGTTTACGGTAAGTGAAGCAAGTAGTGCCAGAGTAGGTGTATACTAAGGTGTATACTACATTATTAGAGGCCTTTCTTTTATTTGTTTTTATTTATTTTATTTATGGAGCCTGGTTTGTATTTTAGAGTCAAAGGAATATTAACACTAGAACAACCAGACCAGTAAATTTGACTGGTATAAATAAAAAGTAAAGTAAATTTAATAAAACAAATAAGCATTTTCAAATGCTTTTTTAACTAAATACTATTAACTTTAATAAAAACGCTTTAAACGCTTGGTAGTTCTAGTGTTAATACTGAAAGAGCTTAAAAGATCACCTTTTGGTTAATATTATTTATTAATATTTCACTTTCAAGCGCCTTTCCTTTTCATCTTAAATGCGAATAAGATTAACGCAAAGCCTCGAACGTAGCCTTTGCTAAGCCTGTGACAGTGCGGAAAGGTGAAATCGGTTTGTTTGCATCCCATCGCCTCCACATTCGCATAGATTATCTTCCTTACCCACTCATTCCCCTTGCAGGAAGAAAAAGGATGGGCATGGCTATAAACAAAAGTTTGGCACCCCATCATAAAAATGGTCCTCACCATTTCCCCCCCCCCGACCGGTACAGAAAGGATATCGAATAATTTATGATTTCAACCATTAGTTAATGGGTCGCCCTGAGAAAACTTTTCACCCATTTTCCAGCATTCCCAAGGCCTTTTGAACGGGTGCGAGACCGGGGAGCGAAAGGAATGGCTAATTTGCTGGTACGCTGCTGCAAATGGTTAACCGTTCGGGGTGGTACCGGGTGCTGCCAGATGAAACTAAAAATTCAACCTGTCAGCCGCGGTGTGTTGGTGGGTGCGTGAAGAAGCGCTCGTGTGAGAAATAGGCTCGGGTTCGTGCGAGAAAACAAGGGAAAAGGTTAAAGCGCACCCAATGGACTCCGAAAGGGGAGGTCTCTGGGCTGGGTAGCGGTTCGCCCGGCCCGAACAGTGAGTGGAAAAAGGCCATAAATATTTATTACGAGCACAAATTACTTTCTAAACCAGTCCGGGCCGGGTTCGGGTTCCGAATATCTTCACCTGGGTTGCCAACGGTGAGGCATGATGTGAGTAAATCTTGCTTCACGCTGGGCAAAGGTGACAGTCGGAAAGGAATTATAGATGAAGCGAAAGCTTATGCATCAAAAAACAGAAAGAACACGCAGCTCGGTTGGTCGAGCTTCATTAAGAAATGCGTCTTTTTAAACACACCATGACGGGTATGGGTAATTTATGTTTCTTCTCTCTCTCTTGTGCTGTTGTCAATGCTCTTAGCAATGAAGTGTTTTTGCAAATTCGACAAAACAATTGTTCGGGAAAAAGGCGTTACCTATTCCTCCCCCCCCTAAGCATATCGACATGTCGATGAGCTGGTACGATACGATACACATCGTGACGTTGCTTATCTAATGTGTTGTGGAAAGGGGAGAAAGATATTTGTAATGCCAGTCGTGCAGGCGTGTTATCGCAGTCGGGAAGAAAATTAAGTTACCCGAGCTGTCAGTTACAGGCGAACGCGCGGAAAACGGGAAATGAAATGCAAACACTGTGTGTATGTTGTGTTGTTTTCGAGCGGCAGAGAAAGAGACATGTGTTGTCGTTCAGCTCATTAGTGCTTGGAAATGGAGAAATGTTATTTTTGCTTCCGAATGTATTTCGGATGAACAATTTCTTGAGTGATGGCTTTTTGCATTTTTGCGCAATGGGGATTAGTATTTGCGGGAATGAAGGACCGTCTTGGGAGTGAAATTAAAGAGCAGGATCATGTTTAATGTAGCTTGTTTGTGAATGGTAACCATCGTTATCCTGTTTTAAAAAGATTAGTACATACTCAACTCCTGTTACGACGTGAGCAAAGAGATACACTCATGAAAATGGAGGACTTGTGTGACAGTGTGACGAGATATTTATTTAATTTTAGGCTAAAAGCATTCAATGTACGAAAAGTCATGAAAAAGAGAAGTTCCAACAGGGAATTGGGAATGCATGAAACTTAAAACTTAAATGGAATTATTTGAAATCAAATTTTTCTGGCTTCTTGAGGCGTTCTCTTGAATACTCTTCTGTAGAATTATATTAAAAATAAATTTGTAACTGAATTACTTGAAGACACATTTGAAGAAAGAGCCCACAAAACCCTAGTGGAACTTTATCGAGTTCTTCACGAAAGCAGCTCTCCTTCCCCATTTTCTTTCGTTACCAACTTGTAAAACTCGATCACACAATAGAAGGACGCACCCAGCAGCATCCGTGTCGCCCCACTGATTGACCCTGATAATGCTGTCAATAATAGTACAGTCAAAACATTGATTAAACGCTCGCTTTCGTCGCAACATTGTGATTATCGTAAATACGCCGTTGTTGGTGTGAGCCGACGTCCGTATCCGCGTGTTCGATTTGCGGTTCACTCGACGAAACCGATAGCCACCGCCGGGGGCTACCTTCCGGAGCGTCGGCGAGCGCGCGCGATGGCAGCTGTGATCGTTCGCTCTCCCGCGCATGGATCTGATATCCAATTATGTTCTAATTAATTTGCAGCAAATGTCTCCTGCCGCGTAGCAACCGAGCGACGAAGGCCGAAGGGCTTTTCCCCACGGTTTCGGTCGACGTGAAACTGAAGCAAACAAATGGAGGGGGGGAGGTAGCGGGATTATGGTGGCACAGGGGAGCCGTGCCGTGCCCCACCGCGCTTCTCCACTCGGCGAATGGCGATTTATGCATACTTCTGCTAACCGACGGGTGGTTCTCAGCAGGTCGATGAAAATCAATTTCGCCTTTCTGCTCCATCCTCCCGGTGATGTTTACTACCAGCGGCAAAGCGAGATGGTTTGCTGCAGATGCGAAGAACTGCAGTCTGGAAACTGGATAAATGTAGCCGGAAGCATGAAAGTAAAATCGTCTTAGTAGAAGATACCCCACACTGCAGGTGCATCTGTTCGGATGCACCCTTCTGCTGTGATGTTGAGATGCTGGAGAAATCCAGGCGATGATACCTGTCAAGGCCTGCGAAGAATGAAATTAGAACTCGAGTGAAACGGGTCTTGTTTCAGGTGGGATCCGGTATTAACCAAGATTATTTTGCTACTACTTCTAAGCTACTAAGCGAGGAAGGGATTTCTTGTAGCTTGCATGTTGATAAACAAATGACTCGTTCTCTGCAACAGGAAAGAGTCCATTCAAAGAGCGAAATGAAGAGATTAAATCTTGCTTTAAAATGCGTTTCCACTATGCGAGGAGATCTGTGCCATAATTTTATAGCAATACCTTCTTTTCAGTACTTAATGTGACCCGTTTCCCTCCCGCAAAATCTGCACCTTAACGCCATTCCTTAAAATGGGTCAACTGTCGAGCGCCTTCGAAAGTTAGGCGGCAAAGAAAACGGCACCGGCGACGAAACGCCACCAAAGAGATGGCATGATTATTAATCTCATTACGCCCAGCGGAGGTCACTGTTTTTCGTCGGTTTTGTTGATTTATGCGATTCACCCGAGCGACATCTTCAGGGGAAAAAAAGCAACAGAAATGTCGTCTCATTTGTTGCGCCTTGGCTTTTTCTAATCCATTTGCCCGGCACCACTGCTCAGCGGCGCCTCGGGCACGGTACACGGTCGACTCGGAATGGTGGACTTGTTGGCTTGCAAAGACGAAGCCAAACCTTGGTCCGGGGGGATAAACATGGAAGTCACAGACGGTAAGAGGGAGAGAAATGGTAGGCACGACGGGCAGGGTGCTTAATTTAGTGCGTTTTTGTGCTCGATTTTACAGAGCGGAGCCTTAATTTAAACCGTTGGGGTTTGTTTACGCTCGGTCGAAATGGATAATGAAATTAAATGCACTTTGGTTGGAACGGTCGTTTAGATATGAAGAGGTTTGCTATTAGCGAAGAATATGTTAATTAGAGAGTTCATTAGGGACAAGGACAAGGCCGTAAAGAGTGTTTTTTGTAAACATTGCGTATGATAAATGTAATTATTTTAGCTGGAAAGTGAATTATTTACCAAGAAGAAAAGATGCTATAATTTGCTATAAAAATATTAACTACAATAATTCAAAGACATTCTTACTGTTTTCACCGGTTTTAGGTCTCTTTTAGAAGTGATCTAGACATGGGAAAATGTTTCGTGTCACCTTCTGGTGAAAAAAGACGATTCACTCCTTTTTACCGCTTTATTCACATGCTTCCATAACTTTTGCGGGAAGCATTGTGGGAAGTCGGAACTTTGCTGCCCGGGAAAGGAAATTTACAATTCTAGTGACAATATAAGCCTTGCGTCTTCGCATCCACTATTCACCTGCGCCCACCGGTGAGCTGCTGCTGTTTACGTGAAAGCTTCACACAGGCCAGCTGTTGATAGGAAGATGTTGATAGAAAATGATGACGATGGAAGATTGCGCTCGCACAAAAATGAAGCAAACGATACCACAAAGACGCTAGTAGTATTCTTGCCGTTGCCAAAGCAAAACAACAGAAATAAACGTCGGGCCATAAATATGCGGCCATGATTAAGCAAAATGGAATGGAGTACAAAAGACACCCGAGGAAGCAACAAAAAAGAGAGAGGGAAATAGCGCACAAGCTAAACTAACAACAACAATAGGCGGCACGAGCGGCGCACATGTTGCGCGTTGGACGGTTCACACCCGTCTGAACGGTGATGCGTTTCCTTCCGGCCTGTGGGTGTGTTCCCGGCAACAGCAGCATGGCGCAAAAGGTCCCCTGGCCCTGGGCAGCAGCGTAATCGTTCCGTGCCGTCAAGCCACCGGGTTTTGAACCGTCGCTCTACACTCGAGAATGATTAATTGTACGACTTTTAGTTGTATGAGGTGGCTTTCCTTCCACTGTATCCCCGTAGGCCCCGTAGGCTCACCATTGTGGGCTGGCTGGGTTGGTTAGCGTGCAGCGCTCGTTTTGTTTCGCTTTTGTGCTGCCTGCATCTCGCTGTGCTCGCTTTGTCAATACTAGCAGATCAGCCGGCCGGCAGTCGGTGGTGAAGCGTGGCGCTAGCGAATGAAGAAAAATTGTTCCACGTACTTATGAGGCTATGGGTGTTGCGGTTTGGACAGCGAGATAAAAAATACGGCCTGAGTAAAACTGTGCACCATAAAACAGTTTCAGTCAGCGTGGAGGAGAGGGAGAGGTTGGGTTGGGATGGGTTAGAAGGATATTAAAGACCAAGGGAAAACAGTGGTGAGAAAACGATCCGAGATGGAGTCGGGAGAATCTGTGGAAGCGGATGGCCGGAGGAAAGCAGGATTAAATTAGGAAAGGAAGGCCATCCGATCCGGTCAGCTAAACGCGCGTGACACGAGTTTTTATGGGAGGATAAATAAGTGTTTTTTTTGTGGCGTTCGTCTTCCTTTGTTATAAATTTATGTTGCACTGCTGCAACAAGGGGTACGAGAGGTACAGTAACATATATTTAATTTTGTTTCGCGGTTTCAACATAAAACAGTTGCATACTAGAATCATTTTGCAGTTTCTGGTTCCTAATCTATTGTACTATAATTTATGATTAGTAACACCACAAATCATTATGGCAAAAACATTTAACAAATTGTTTAATTAGCACGCCTGATGCGTTTTGTTGGCAACAGCTTTAGAGCCAGCTGGCCGCCTCAGTGAACCACAAAATGACACGATGATAGTTTTTATTACCGAAAACAACTATCAGACAAATTACATCCACATCGTTTCACACCGGCCAAACGATGTTCGTGCTTGTGGTGTGCGGAAACATTTTTCACAGAAACATGTTTTTTCTTCCCCCATTCAACCGATGTGCCATTTCTCTGCTAGCGTGTGTTTGCATCCCATTTTGCTGTACAGTGCATGCAGGCGAACATCCGATTTGTGGGTAGCTAAAAGGAACCATAACAATCTCATCAGCATCCCCCACCAACATCATTCTCATCATCATCAGCGTCATCAACGGCAACATCAACTAGCGCATTGGTTTGATCATCAACAAATGTTGTCATCTATTTGTATGCAAACTAGAGAGACAGGGAGGGGGGGGGGGGGGGGGGTGGATAGGGTTCGAGATGCTCACAGTAGAGCGGTGGTGAGGACTTTTACTAGAGGAAGTAAAAGTCAGCGTTTCGTTAGGAAAGGGAGCTTTCCAGCTGCAAAAAGTGGAGAAACATCCGGGAGTGAAGTTTTGTGAAAATTGTTTCTCCTCCTCCTGTTTTTTGCACTTCAACGAGCATACGTCGTCGGGTTGATGGTGTTTGTGGATGAAGAAATGATCGTGGGTGTAGCAGTTTGCATCAGCGAGCGGTGCTGTAAGGCATCGTGCAAATCAGTTCCACTTTTGCCCCTTTTTTTGCCCCACCCGGCACATTATGACGGGTTGAGCTGAAGTGATTTATTTTCTGCCCCATTTCAGTGTTCGATGAGAAAAGCATGGAAGGTGGAAGCCATGCACAACTTCCGGTCGTTGCACATTTTTGTTTGGTGCAGCAGTAGAACATTAATCCACTTGATCGTTACACGCGGTCGCTTAGCTTATGGTGGCGGTTTGATGCATTGCATGTGCACTTTACCATCGTTTTGTGGGGAGATTTCATTACTTTGAGAGAAGAGCATTTATCTGAGCGAGTATATTGATTGCTTATTTTGATAAAAAAATTCTTGGGAACGATATAAGTCATTTTCTCTAACGAGCCTTAAAAAACTCACTTTACCGAATCTGTCTTCAATTCCAATTAAAAATGAAAACTTTTAAAGTGGGTCCGTTACTGTACCTTTTCCACTTCACCACCAAACCGAGCTAACGAATGCAGCACAAATCGATAGCATCAAATGGCATGCTGAATGGCCAAAAAGGTACCGAATGCGGTTGCAAGATTTCGGCCTCGGCACGTGGCAAGGATTTCCCACCGTTGGCCAAGTGTCGGCTGATTGCATCCTTGACCTCGTCCCAACCAACCGTTGAAGTAACGTTCCGCATCATTACGCCTGATGAAGGAGCGACTGGAGCATCGTTCTTAAGAAAAGCACCAAGCGAACGCAGCGAGCGAGTAGATTTTCGACATATTTTGTGGTTCACAGCGTTTCTTGCATTTCCTGGTTGCGCATTTGATGAAGTTCCTTCCTTTGAGGGAATTGCTTGAATTGAGGGGAAGCTTTGTGCAACAGGGCTTCAGTGTGCAATTCTGGATTGGTTGAATTGAGAAGATTCTACGGTGGGTTGGCAAAACGGTGTGCCGTTTGTAAACGTTTTCTCAGAATTTTCTTTAATTCTAATGAGTACAAGGATTCCTTGTTCTCCTGATTTCCCATAAAACTACTACTTGGATGAATTACATAGTAATGAAGATTTTTTCCAGTGTTTGGGGTGAGTTGATTCAAATTAAACGTTGAGTTTCAGATTCAATGCTATTGGTTGCATACTTAGAATTTAGTTCAATTTCTAGGATCCATGCAGTAATCCAAGAATCTTTACTGGGGTATTGTTTTAGGCGTAATAGAGTTTTTCTTGCAAATACTCATCGGAAAGAAAGTTAAAATTAAATTATTTCATCATGATTTATGCCCATGTAAAAACTCGTTTCAACAGAAAATATTTTAAAATCCTTTACACATTAGTTTTTCTCTCTGATGAGTTCAAAAATCGATACACGAAGGCAAAACGCTTCAGCGACAAGCAGCGCCCTCTATTGTGGAGTAGCGACACTAACAGCGTGCTATAAAACGCTTCCATTTTTCCACTTCAGCGAGAAAGTGGGGTTGTCGAGTTGCTGTGTGCCACCATGGAAATGAACTTATTTTAGTAAATACAAAAAAAATTATATGAAATGCTCAACAATTAAATGGATGTAATCGGTCTATTTTTATCAAGCCCGAAATGTGCCACCATGAGCAACACGTGGCAGCCAAGGCTTTCACCGTCCATTAGCGTTATTGGAATTTATCAGATGTGCGATTAATCAACATCAAAGGGAAAGGTTTTTAATAATTCACTGCCCGATTTCCGTGAACTGAGGCTGAAGCTGTTTACACGCGAAGCCCCATGTTCGGACGTGTTGCGCACTGCTCGACAAATAATTAATATTTGCCGCGTAATTAAGCCTGACACATGCTGCAGAGAGTTGGTGTGGTGAAGTAGTTCCGTTGCCGGTTTCGGTTTTGCGGACAAGCTTACGGGGTGGTGTTTTATTATGCTCTTTGCTGGTTGAATAAAACTGATCAAACAATGCCAACGCCTTCCAAGACACGCTAATCTGCTTTATCAATTATGTTTTTCGTTTTCGTCCTTTTTTGTTTCCTTACAGCCCTGCTCGCCGTTCCGGAAATGAGTCCTGTGCGGTGCGATTTGGATAGCTTCTTGCGTTACACCGCCCCACAAGGATTAGGCACCTCGTCTGCTAGCTTCGTGCGGATGTCCGCTCGTGCAGTGGTCCTTCATTGCGGTTCACCCAGTGCATCGGGCTCGGTCTGAAGGCAGGGTGCACACACACACACACACGTACAGACACGCACACTCCCGCGGCAATCATTAACGGTGGAGCGACGGCCGAGCGGAGGCGCAGGCTCGCCTCGGAGACGAGCAGATCAAAGGCAGCGTCCCTCCGGGGATCGGCGAAAATGGCGAAGCACCATCGCATCCCGACGCTGGCGGAAAACATCAACCGCTCGCCGCGGCTAAGCTACCTCGCCTCCCACTCGCAGTCGGCCTCGTTCATGAGCGAGGGCGGCGAAATCACCGAGCTGATGGCGCTGGACGAGGCGGAAAACCTGCTGCACGATCGGACCGCCTCGGTGCAGGTGATCAGCGGCAGCGGCGGTGCGCTCTGCGGCAGTTACGGCAGCTACGCGAGCGGAACGCTCGCCGGCCAGCTCACGCCGGGCGGCCGGATGCTGGTGGGCGGGAACGTGGTGGGCGTTGGTGGGGCGGCCAACGGGGGTGGTGTGAACGCCGGTGGCATCAGCCCGGGCGTTGGCAGCTACGGCGAGGGCAGCGAACGGTTGGAGGAGCTCGGCATCGCCTTTAACGAACATCTCATGTACGGTGCGGTCGGTGGCAAGCTGCTGCCCAACTCGCCGGCAGTGACGATCCTGGAGATGGCGGGCGGCGGCGGGCATGCGGCGGCACTGCGGCAGAAAAACTTCAAGCGCAAGTCAACGGCAACGGCGGCGATGGTTGCGTCCGGCGAGCAGACGTCCTTGAATGCGATCGGTAAGTCGGGAGCGGGGGAGGAAGCGAACGGAACGGAAGCTCTCAATAGAGTTCGTTCACGAGATGTTGAGATTTCCACTCAATTCGAATCATTTTCGAGGGTGGGCAAGGTGCGGGATTACGATACGTATTAAAGTGGGGCAATTTTCCGGCTCCTTGCAAACGCCAAAGAGCGAAATAACGAGCTGCTGGTGGCGGGAGCTTGTGTGCCGGTGCTGTGCTTTGCCAGCGTGACTGGCGTAAAGTCCGGAATGGAATGCAATCGAGTGTATGAATGGAAAGCACTAGCCGAAAATTGGGAAACTCTCTTAGCATGGGCGAGGAAGCGGTGGCATACAATGCAGTTCGGGTGCATTTCAGTTATAAATGCAGTGAAGCGTTAAATTTACGTACGTTCAAGCGCGGATTGTGCTGTTGGTTGCTTGTGTGGCTTTTTAAGGATACGTGGCGAAAGCGTATTTAATCAATATTGCTTATTGAATGTTTAAATTGAATACGGTGATTCAAAATAAGCGAAACATATGAAAAGATTGAGTGAAGTTTTTCATGAGCAGGTGTGCTATAAATGATACATTAAACTGCAATAAAATTTATAGCAAGTTTTATGGCAAATGTTGAGATTTGCTCAAAGGATTCCAACACAGCGTGCAGGTTGTTTGTATGCTTTTGCCGTATCCAATAAATCCTGGAAAGTCCGTTTTGTTAGTAAAAAAAACCAACTGTAGATGTTTAATAATCGAACCGTTTCATTTGATATGACTACGGTAGATCTGTTTTTCAAGTGGCTTACTGTTACGAAGATAATACATAAGAATGTACTATCCTTTGCTTTCCTTCCAAGCTGCATAAATATACCCAAAAGAAAAGCAACAGAAGCACAATTTATCGATTTGAATAAATCTTTCCATTCGGTCAACTAGAGAAGGAAAGTGAGCCCAGTTGATAGGACACCGGCTACAGGACGGGGTAAAAGTTTTTCGTTTTCGCTATCAAGTTGAAATTGAAAGTAAACAAAAATAACATCCCCCCCCCCCCTTCTTTCTTCTACCCGGGCATGGAAATAGGGTGCAGGGACATTTTTATTTTGCTCTTGCGGAAACTTTGACTTTGACCGAACCCGGACCAACAAAAAATGGTAAAATGAATGGGAATGCGAAAATAGATAATGGCTCCAAGAGCTTGCGGGTGCAGGAATATGAAACGTAAACAGATCGGTTTGAGCATTCCAGTGGTTGGTGGTGTCCATTGGAGTGAAGATTGTGCCTAAAGTTGTAGTTTTTTGTTGGAAAAGAATTATTAATTTAATTTCAAATTCTGTAACAAACGGTTATTGGAAAGGTTTGCAGTAGCAGGCGGAACGAAATCTTCGATCGATTTTGTAGTTTGAATATCTTTTGAGCAAATGATTAAAGACTTTAACTTAATCCAACCAAAGTAACCTTCCCCGTTAGCTATAACTTCATCTCTAGAATACAATGTAAAATATTTAATTCCGTCTGACCTCTAGTCCTAATCCCTCCGGTAATAAATAACGCAACGCAACAGTCGGCAAACCTCCCAAGAGGATGCAGCATCGTCTAATCGTTTTTCCCATTCTGTCCCCTTTTTCCATCGCGGCGGAACCTGTTGCTTCCGGTGTGGCCGCCGTTACCATCACCGCCTGCAGGCCTGCAACTATCGGTCGACCGGGGTGGACCGCAGGAGTGGGGCGAAGCGACCCGCAGCTACGTGAAAGCCCAGCGGCGTCATGCCGGACGAGCGACCTTCCAGGGCCAGGTGTACAACTTCCTCGAGCGTCCTGCCGGCTACAAGTGCTTTGTGTATCATGTCTCTGTGTAAGTATGACCAGAACTTTGGAGTAATGATAAAATGACTGTACGATAGACCAATACTACCAACGACACACAGGATGCGGGACTAAAACACAAAGTCCTTTTTTACGAAACAAATGCACACCGAACACTATCGGGCAGAGGGTTTCCACGTGTGTGCGTCGAATGCCGTGCTCTCGCCCCATCGAAAAGGGACCCCTAACTCCTTCCCTGTACACTGACCCGCATCGTTTCCAATTGCGACGAGCAACGTAAAAGGGACACCACAGTAACTGTAACTGTACGAACGACCGAGTGTGTCCCCTTCTGATCCGTTCGGTGTGCATTTTATCGATTGATTTAAATATTTACTGAAAACTCACCCCAGCACTCATTTACTCCCCACTCCCCCGGCCACATGCACACACAGAGACAGGGGCCGAAAAGGGGAAAATCGGAAACGTGAACCGTTGTACGTTTGTAGATCTTTTGTCTGTGTTGGAAGTTCGATAAGGGCGGGTTTAAAGCGTCGAATACAGGGTAAAAGTTTTCCAACCAAGTTCCAACGAGTTGCTTTTCGGTTCAGTGGCTGGCTGGCAGGAAGGGAAGAGGGATGGGAACTAGCACACTGAGCAAGTGCATTTGATGGAACGCTGTGAGAGTGTGTGTTCGGTTACGGGAAGTGCGCTCAGACGTACACTTTCGGAACGGTGGTAATAACGTGTATTTGGACTGTGACTTCAGACAATCGTCCCAGGTGCATTCGGGGGACCCACAGCACGACCCGAATCACCAGTTGAATCGGTTCCGCATTCGTGTACGGTCTCCTGTTGCTGGCTGTATGCACACACATCTTGTTTAATTACTGGACTACGCTTGGTCAATGAAGGGAAAATTGGTTCGGTTGCCTGGCCTCGACAACCGCTAGCAGTACGGGTTCCGCAAATGCCAAGTGCGAATGGTTGACAACAAGGAATGTTGCTTGTAGCGAGTAGATGTGATGGTAGGAAAGTTATTTGCATTTTATACCAACAAAATTATTTAAATATTTTTTTAGGGTGTTTTGTTTAAGGTAGAATGAACAAGAACTCTACAGATTATTGCAGATGTATTAGCAACGCTTGAGAAACGCTTAAATTTTAATAATTGTGCCATAACCATCATTGCACTATTTTATGACTTGTCCAAAACTGGAAGTTGATTTGTTTTTATATATTGTTTTTATTTTCCTTGAGTGTATTTGAACTGTTTCAAAATATAGTCACTGCTCATGTAATTAGCTTTATACAAGAAAAAAAAACCAAATCAAATTTCATTACCACAACACGCTGTCATCAAAAGCCCTTTCCATCGCATTAGAATGAAACAAGAATACACCATTAATCACAACCGCAATCCACCCGTCGGCGATCCTGACTGACGTGCTATTACAAACAAAAAACCTGACCTCATTCACCAAACCGACAGCAGCACTCGATGACGCATTAGAATGCATAAGTGAAAATTATTACCGGTCCACCCGGTCGGCCAGACAAGCACACTAACAAAAAAAAAACAGAACGCAGGTGTATGCGAACCACTTGATCGCTATACTTGCTCTACAAGCGGGTCTGTTTGCACCACTTCATAGACCACCAAGGGGGAAGGGCAACCGTGACGTGAGATGGTGTCGCCCCCTCTCTTCCCTTTCCGATGGTTAAATTATAGAACGAGAAGGAGAGAATGGGTAGTACGCGAAAAAAAAACCAAATCAACACATCACGGAAAAGCAAAACACAAACAGTTTCGTGTTCTGGGCCGCACGGAAATGTATCCCGTTACGGTTTCCGGCGCTCGGCCCCGTCCGTGTGGTGCCCAGGCTTGTGACCGTGCTGTTGGTGGAGAGAGGTGGTCCAGTAGGTGGTCCACGAAGGTGGTCCAGTAATTGGGTCACATGGATATGAATAATTGTCACGCCAACGGTTTTTCCCGAAATAGGGTTCGAAACGCCAACGCAAACAACGCTAGGGTAGCGTACGACGGGTGGGGAAGCACGGTAAAAGTTTTTCCTTCCTTATCACCTGCTCTTTCGGTGAACGGAATGTTTTATAGCAACGGGAAATGGAATGGTGCCCGTAATGTGTGGCACCATAAAACAGCAAACCGTCAGCGAGCGTGCCGAGTTGACGAGGCTTTGCCTACCTCGTCGGGGTACGAGGGACGCCAGAAAACTCTTAAGATTCCTCTGAAGCGGAGAAAGTTGGCGAACTTTTGGCAGACACTGCCATCTGGTGCACTTAATTGCTTTGCTTCTGCTGCAATTTTTGTACGTGCTGTGCAAGGGCAGCAGACATGACACAATGTATGAGTTTTCATATTTTCCTGTCGTTAATGTTTTTTAACACACACAAAACAGAACCGAGATCAAACAATTAATTAACTCGCCCTGAACTAATCCCCTGCGCTGACACATATTTCAGTTTAAGCCTTTGTCAACCCGGTATGTTATGGCTTTTGTCACTTTTAGGTTACCTTTAACCTTCTCATCGCTCCCTCGGAAATTGAGGGACGTTCCCAAAGCATCTCTCCCTCCGTTTTCCATGGTGGATTTATACGTTTGATCAATAATTCTTCCCCTTTTGTCACGTGCAAAATACGTTGAAATTCGTTTAACTTAGTACGCTTTCCTTACGGCGGCGAATGAATCACATAAAAAATACTCTTTTAATACCATTTCACCCCACCGACGGTGTGTATGAAAAGCAATTTAAATTATTCAAAGCCCATCCAATCCGACCCTACTGTGGGTTTACAGGCCTTGCACCACACGTGTGCGTTGGCGCTCGCTCTGGTGCAATATTGGATTAATTAAATTAATCGTTGCTTAATGAACGTCATTTGAGGAATGGTCAATATTTTAGCATCGGAAACTCCGGGCGAGATACTCCCGGCAAGCAAGAAACGCACGCGTCGGCTGACGCGCACAATGCAACGGCGGTCGGTTCGGGCGAACGGTAAGGAATTAATTTCAACATAAAATTAAATGACACCTCAATCCCCGGGCCCGGGAGCACTGCGTGCGTACGTAGCAGCACGTACGGTTAAAGTGCAATCGAACGGTAATGTAATTTTAAACTGAATGCACCGTGAAGGATGCTCACAGTCGCAATCGTGAATACTCGCTCGGGCGCTGTACGCTCCGAGTGGATTGTGGTGATTGATTGCGACGAGATCGATTTTATGACGCTCGCCTACGCATCTCAATTCCCGATCGGTTCACCGTTTGCACGAATTACGATGCACGTAGTGTACGGTCGATTTGCGCTTTCAGCCAATGAAACACAATGGAGTCATCGAAAGAAATGTGCTCGACGAGCAGGTGCAGGAAAAACGGCACAGTAAATGTGGAAAAAGGTAAATTAGTTGAATTACTACACCGATCTCTAGCTGTAGAGGTTGATCCGTAATGGCTTTACGAAGCAAAGTGATGGGATGGGGTCCTTTAAGGCTTAGGCATAGACAATGTTGATAAGAAAAGGGAAAAGTGAAAGTATGAAAAAGATAAATTAGGTAAAACATAAAGGAAAAGAGCAAACGGAAAAGGGAAAAGTAAAAAAAGGAGAAGAAAAGGGGGAAAGTATAAGGGAATAATAAAAAAGGAAGAAACAAGAAATCTAAGAATAAAAAAGAAAAAGGGAAATTGAGAAGAGCAGGAAGCGAAACAACATCGAAAAAGGCACACAGAAAATGAAAAGGTGGAAATGACAAAAATACAAATATTAAAAAAATAGTAAAAAATAGAAAGAGAGACGAGAAAATACATCCAAAAGTAGATAAAAAACGAAGCATAATCAAAGAAAACAAGAAATAAAACTGTATGAAGTGAAAAGTCACAAAAACCAATTTTGCTGAGCTGCACTTTCATTTCCAACGCATTGTTAAAATTCCAACTCGTATCCTATTCGAAACACTAATTACAATATAACGATACCGCACAACAAAGACACGAAAGGAGCGCACATCAGCAAACCGTTGCTCATATTGCCTTCCCAAAACAGTCCCACTAGAGCCTGCCTCAGATATGAACCGGTGATACAAATTGAACCGCTGTTTAAGCGATATTCGTCGAACCGATCCATCATTAATGCAACCGTGCGCTTTGCATATCACAATCGCCCGGTCAAAGTTGTTGAAACAATCTGTCATTTCCGGAGCCTTGCCGATCAGACCGCCCCTTCCGTCCCGCCCTGATACATAATTTAGCCCTACAAGCGTATCACGTTGACAATCACTGTACCCACCCTGCTGGCCGGCGGTGGCCCCACTCATGCATTCGGGACGAACACATTGTGCTGGTAATGGTTTTTGTTGATATGATTCCTTCCGGGTCAGTTTCCGGCCACCCAGACCACCCGGCATTGGCTGGGTTTTGCGGTTGCCACGCGCCGTAGGGATTCGTCTGGCGATGGTGGTTGCAGCTTCTCTTCGTACCGAACCCTTCGTGTACCGTGCGGCCGTAGTTTTATCGGCATATTGTACCACCGTCTCACCGTGCCTGGACAGTTGCGAACTGTGCCACCGATCATCATTTTATGATGATGAGTTCTTCGTCCCCCTCTGAACGGGCTTGCGAAATGCGAGCCCACCGTGACCCAGCGTGTTTGGTTGCAGTGGTTTATGATGCCTTGTTTTATGATGATTTCGAATTTTCCCACAGATAGATTCGTGACCCTTCGTGGTAAGGATACGTTTATGATACGCTGGTGGGAGTGGGTTTTCAGGGCCGGCCGTGATAGTGTTTGGTCGTCCGGTTTTGTCATGGAACGGCTTTTGTGTTCGTTTGCGGTGTGCCTGGTCAATGGTTGGGGTCTGAACGAAACGGTGGCTTTTCGGGAGATGCAGTGGGAAAGGTTTGCATAAAAGGGTGCGATGAGTTATTTCGGGTGTATTGCTGGTCTGTGACCTGCCAATTCCTGTAGAAGCAAGCTAACGTCGGGTGCAGAATGTGAACAAAGCCTGGTGGGTAGCATCGGTCAAAAGGCTGGCAGAAATTTAAGCCTGTTACCTGAAATTATGGAAGGTATCAGAATGTACGATAAATTAAATTAGGCTAATGAATAGGATTTTCTCATGAATAAGAATATCCATTTCGATAATTTAAGTATGTTTAGGATATTTTGATAAGCTGCTATCTTTCACATGAAAAGATAGATAATTTTAATAACGCCTAAATGTACGCAAAATGGCATTCAAAAGCTATTTTTATGTACTTGTTAGCACACATTTGATAATTGTACTAAACGCCTAAAGGTATGCAATATGACACTGAAAAGCAATTTTTAGTTCTAAATTAATTCGAAGAAAGTATTGAAGAAAAAGTTGCAATAAAACATAAGTGCTGTTCTATTTTAAACACTCCACAGCCCTATCACAGCACAACCCAGGGCTGGCGAGGTGTTCGTATTTAATTATATCGCTCACTGATGGCTGAACCAATCTGTTCGTCCGAACAGCAGTGCACTAGCCACAAGCTGGTGCAATTCTGGAAAGGCACACCAAATTAGAGAAAAACTTTTGCATGGTGCATTGAGCAAGTGGTGTGCTCTAATCCTGTTGCATTTTTGCTGTTGTAGAGCACAGCGGTCGATCGAGAATGGAGCAGGTGGTGTAGTTGGTCTGCTCGGTAGAGTAGTGTCGGTAGAATTGGCGGTAGACTGCTTTTATGTTTGATGAATGGGAATAGAAATGGATGTTGTACTCCGGGCGTAGACAACGATTGTTTGGGGTTTTGCTAAAACTAAGGGCTAATGATGCAGCAGGGACACGTCTGTGATGCGGGCTAGCATACCGATAGGCGTTTAGCTCGAACATTGATTAGCTTCAGTGTTTGGAACCGAATTTATAGCCTCGAATAACTGTTTTATTCGGCAGTTTTTGCGCATTTAAAAATTTCTACATGAGTGTAACAAAACCACCACTCGCAAAGCATATCCATTTCGATGTTGAAATGCCCCTTTCCCACCATTTTATTTTATCGTTTTATTTTTTATAAATCGTTAAAAGCTCCAACAACACACCGCAGAAAGCTTGCTGTAAACGTTTTTTACGATCACAAGGTATTTGGGCCGTTCGAAATGGTGTTACAAGCCGAGCAAAGCAGGATTATTTCAATTAATGCCACTCTTCCGGGTGCGTACGCCCATCAGCCCTGGGTCTCGTTTCTCTTTTTCCCGCCCAGCAGCCACACAACTAAACGCATGTAATGATAACATTTACAGCTCGTAAAACAGTCCATTTCCAAGTGCGTGCTGTACGGTTCAGTGCGTGTTTGCTGGCGTGATTCGCGTGAATGAATTCACCCCAAATCTGACCGCATTACAGCACCACGCCAATTCTCCTCAGCCAGGGAAGCATTTTGGAAATGTTTTAGATTGCTTCTTGCTTCAATTTTGAGCGTTTTGCCAGCTCAATCGGTGCTTTGCAAAGTAGAAAAACAAGCACGAGAGTTAGCAACTGTTAAGTATCGGAAGGATTAGCTCATTAAGTACTGCCCGAGTACCGTTGGTGGGTCGATTAGCGATCCTGCGGCAGCGCCGTTTGCACCAATTTTCCTTTTCATAGTTTTTGATTCGAGTAGCCAAGGAAACGTGTGGCTTTGTAACTGCTCGTTCGAGTATTTGTCGAGTAAGCGAGAAAAACAAATCAGGTGCTCGGTCGGTGCAGTGGCGTTGAAGCGAGAACGTTTCAAGTGGACAGCTTCCACCGGTGCTCGAAAGGCGTCGGAGGAAGCGGCCAGCGAGCTTAATGAGATTATCGCGTCTAGATCGCTTGTGGTCAAGTGGATTTGCTGTCGGTGTAAGGCTCGTGTCGAAGCGGTGGCACGGACGCACCTTAACATTTCTCACTTTCCATTTTGTGCCACTTTTTCCTTCCTTTTGGTAAGGTGTTTTTTGTGTTTTTTAATTTGTCTCTCGATTGGAAAGGGATTTCTCAACCGGGTAACCGAAGAGAGGTGAACAAAATGAGTATTACGTGGCCGATCGTGCATAAAATATGTTGATCCGGTTGTTCGTGTCGATCGAAAACTAGCTTGGCATGCTTTTTTCCATTTTCCAGCTATTTAGCGCGGATAGCGATGGTAAATGAATATTTATGAACCAAGCGAAAAGGCACGTTGGACGCATATAGCTTATAGCCACCGGTAAGCATGGTGGTAAAAATCGTTCCAGCGCTGTGTGGAGTTATTTCCGTTGAATTGTAAACGTCGTCACGTTGCACCGCAGCACTAGTTTTGGATTAATCATGGCTCAAAGGTGATAAGCTTCAGGGTTCATGAATTTATTGAACCCTTTAATACCATTTATCCGGTTGTAAGCAGCAATAGTTTCTCGTGTTTGAATCTAGTGCTGGAATTTAGCAGCAGGAAATATGTTGTCTCGGGTTGCAAAGAATTTCCCAGGAAAATTGTCGCAATGTCAAGCGGGCAGTAACACGCACCGCAGTTCCGGCTGTGCTTATTAAGAGCGGTGGAGGGTGGAGGGGAGGAAAGCACGGAACAGCACCAGACAGTCCTGCAGGTGCAATAAAATGTTATAATTTACAGTATGCCACGACGCTTACGCGTAGTTTTGTCGGTTTTATTGCCCTCTCTAGCTGTGAAGCATCCTTCACACTAAAGTATTGGCCGGCGCTAGTGGCTACGGGTGACAAGGATTGTAGGTTAGGAAAAGGTTCTAGAGCCATGCCGGGACGACGGGGGATGCCCGTTCTGGTTCAACCGGAAATTGATAATGTTGTCTGCAGAAGCGTGAACGTATTTTTACGATCAAGCGTTAAGAGTCATTTCCGCTGCAATTAACGGGGACCGCAAAGCGGTGATAAAATTGAATTTAATAATTGAAAAGCAAACACTACTGTAGTGATTAGTACATATTATTTAAATCAAATAAAAACATATTCAATGACTTTCATCTAAACAACAAATAACTGATTTTTATTTTGTATTTTATTCATTTCAGGTAAGTAATAAAAATTCCAATACTTCCGATGCACTCTGACAAACTTCAACAAATTATTTTTGTGGCGTAAGTATATTAAAACGTTTCAACAATATTCTTTTCGATATGCTCTTCTTTTAGTAAATAAAAACTCTTTTAGTAAAAAATATCAGACTCTCCCCATTCCCCACTCCCCATCCCTGAAACAAAATATTATTGGTAACATTTCAAAGATTTGTGAGAACGTCTATTTCTTAAAAAACCCATTCCTCATGAGTGGGTCACAAGTGTAAAGAAAGTGAGTTTATGTTTTCGCTCGATCTAACGGCAAACCGGTCGCCGAGTAGGCCAGTGGGTCCGTGCACCACCTGTACTCACTCGCTTTCCCACTCGACCGAGTAAAAGTGTTCGACTGCTCCCGGCCTGGACCCGGACTCGGCGAACTCAGCAGCTCGGGAAAACCAGCTGGTTTCCGGTGAGTTCCGTTCGCTCGGCGGCACTCATTTCCCGCGCAAAGCGAGCGGAAAACTGTGCAACGGGTTCGGGTGGTGCAACGGCCGACGGAGTTGCGAAAACGATGTGCCGGAGAGTGCTTACAGGTGTCAGGCACGGCAAGTGCCCGTGACGTCAACGATGTTGATGGATACTTATACGCTTTGCTGGTTTGACTTTTTATTCCATTCTTTGAGAATATTGTGTCGGTCCTCAGGGAAGTTGGAACCAAAAACAGGTTGAGAAAATAAATGCACGTGATCCTGCCACAAACAGGGATAAAGTCCTAATCGTGAATGCTATAATGCTTCCATTAGGTCGCACCCTTAGAATTCCGGGAAGCAGCACATACTGGGACCAGCAGCAACCGGAAGCAACAGGGCACACGCATTAATGTTGGTTGCATTATTTATCCATCAAAACTGCACCCCCACCCCGCCCGTTTGAGCGCCGTTCCATCGCCGAACAATACCTTCTTCGGTTGCGCGCGCGAGTTCCCGCGAAGGGGAAAATTGAGTTTCTCACGGATGGGCCGAACCGGCAGCACTCCCGGTCGTGCACGGGTTCGGGACGTTCGGGTACCGTGAAATCGTCAACAGTTGGTCGCAAGCATTCAACCGCCGATCATGCGAGTCCGGGATCCGGTTTGACGCAACCGTTGCACCGTTTTTTTTTTGTTTGTTGTTGCTGCTGCTGTCAGTCAAGCTGTGCAACAAACACACACACACACAAGTCCGGTCTAACAGAAGCAGAAACATTACGGCGAAGTAGGCTGGGCATACTAACAGTGAAACAGCATTGCTGGAAGGAAAAGTTGTTAGAAGCGAGTTTTCTGTTTTTTTTTTCAAGTGCATCCATCGAAATTAAAAGCGTGTCGTGTAGTGTGTGGAGTGCTTAGGTTTGTAGTGCGGTGTGAAGTGTTTCCGCTTTCAACTTCCAAAACCCGTTTTCTAGCTGTCAACTTTTAGCTGTCGTCTTTACGTTCAACTGTGTGAGGTGTGTCCCTTCCTTCAAACTACTGTGTACGGTCACCAATCATCATCGATCGGCGGCTTCTCGGTGATAAACAAACGCACAGAGGGAGAGAGAAGGAGAGAGAGAGAGAGAGAGAGAGAGAAGAATAAAAGTAAAATAAATCAAGTTGAATCGCTTGCACTGGTAGAAGACTCCGGTAGAAGTAGGTAAGAACGGGAAAAGCCTCCGTCCTAAGAACGAGTCAAAGTTTTAACGTGTACTGCATAACTATACACACACACATGTTGAGTAGTAAATGCGTCTTGTCCCTTAGCAGCGGGCCCAATGGTTAGGGAAGCCTATTTTACAGCGTTACACGTGCGATGGTTTGAGTCGGGCGTGCGAGCGAGCGGAGGCGCAGGCGGTTTTGTGCAACAATTCCCACTACAGCGTGGCGGGCTTCCTGCTGCCCTTTGACGAAATATTGTGCGTGACGGGAAAGGGGGACCCTTCTTCTTACTCCCCGCCCCACCGAAAGAAGGAACTTACTGAGTGGAAAGCGGAAAAAGCGGTAGGAAATCAATACTATTCAATGAACGGTTGTATGTTACGTTACGCTTTCCCTGGTGAACTAAAATCGAAAAGTTGGAACAAATGTGAGGCACTGTGAGAAGGAGAGTGAAAGAGGTAAAGGAAAAAAGCATTAATGGTGGAAAGTGTTATAGTGTTACCGAAGTAAAGAAAAAAACGGGGGGACAAAACATAAAATAATGACGCGCGCAGGAAGAGGAGTTTCTGGAGAAATTTGAAACCACGGTTGCGAGTCTGGTGAAAGTTTCTCCGTTTTCACAAACTTGTCGTTTTAACTGAAAATTCAAAACACAATTGCTCATTTGTTTCTGCGAACGAGTACTATCGAACAGTACAGTGCAAGGAAATGTAAAACAAAAAAAAAACTGGAGCTTCCCCAACGAACGAAAGAGTTGTTGCACAATCAACTGAACCGGGGACGTTGATTTTCCCATAAAACGTTGTAGTGTTTTCTCGGGAAGTATGTTCGTGTGTGTGTCGTTCCCTCTTCGTGAAGCAAAAAAGAAAACACAGAATAACCGGAAGCGGTTGCTGGAATGCAAATTGCATCCGTCGTGGCGCACGGTTTTTGAGGAACTTTGCCTTCAAAATTGCTCCTGTTTCGCGCAAGGCACGCGATCGCACGTCATTCGTTTGAAGCTGCTGCTGCTGTTGCTGCTGCTGAATCGTGCACACACGTAAAGGGCCTGACTGCATAAGTGCAGTTTTCGGTGTTTTACACCGGCTCGTGGGGTGTTGTGAAGAGTGTGGCGTTATTCTTTTTCTGTACGATCAAATTTCCACTCACACACTATACACTCAACGAAAAAAAAAAAAACAACAACACTCAGCGAAATCCGCTCGGAGTGTGAAATGAAAATTTTTAGCCATTGTTTTCATTCGGGTTGAAAGTGTTTGCCGCACACACACACAAAAAAAAACACACACACATCACACAAAACCAGAAAACAGCTCAACACAAACGAAAAAAAAAAACAAGGGAGAAAAAGCAAAACACTTGATCGGTTTTTGGTGTGCTGGAGTGCTGTGTCGGTGTGTGTGTGTGTGTCTGTGTGGTAGGGTAGGTTTTCCCATTTTCCCATCCACGATCGACCAAATGACGAGCGACGGGATGGCTTCCATATCGTTCCAATGGTCCAACGGGCACAGGCAGCGTGATATGATGCAGTTTGCAAGTGTGGTTTTGTTTCTCAACACACAAACGGGCCGCACGCGGGTTGGTTGTTTTTGCAGGGTCAACGATTGAATAATGTAGCGAAGAAGCAAAGAGTGTCAGTGTTTGTGTACGTGTATGTGTATGGGGCTGTGTTCGCCAAACCGAACCCCTGCAAAGCCGCCGTGTTGCAACGTTTGAAACGGAAATTTGTTGGAAAATATTCCTCCCTACCTTCCCCCACCCCACAGCACTGCTGAATGGGAAGTGGAATGGAAAGTGGTAAAGCGAGTGTATGCCTGCAGGAAAAGCAGTGAAAAGAGGTTTCACCAGTGAAGGGCAACGGCCGGAGGAGCAATCGAAACGAAAAACGCAAGTCAAAAGGGTAGACAGAAGGGTGTAACTTTACGAAAGGTAAGCGTTTTGAAGAAAGCGTTACATTCATCGAACGGCTCGGTAGGTCACAAAACAGCGTTTTTTTTGTATAATATTTTTTGTAAAGCAAAACCTCTCCGCACAAAAGCAGCCAGCAAACATGACGGTGAACAAAAACAACCTGTTATCTTGCGCCCAGGGTAAAAGCGTTCCAGTAAATCACACCGGGTGATCAGCACGGCTAGGGGTACTAGCTTTCACTTCATTAGCTTCACGGTTCATCTCGCGAGTGCACCGGGCGAACCGGAAATAGGCAACCGACAGCCTACGACGAACATAAATTGTTCCTCGCGCACAAAGCCGCTGAGTAACGGGCCAATTATTCAGCCGGAGCTGTTTTGAGCGTAGCTGCGGCGGGTACGTGTTTTGAATACGATAAGGTAACGCCGGGTAACGACAAGCGAATGGGTACAGTGAGATTAGGAGGTTTTCTTTGTTCGCCGTCGTTTACGATTTGTTTGGAGACCTGGTTTACATATTTTCCTCGTGCGGTAATGTAGCATGCCAGAAATAGGGACTTGTAACGCATATGTTACATTTTTTATGTTTTATTTTTGGTTTTTAAGAAACTTTCACTTACTTTCTTACAATTTTCTTTAAAGCAAGATTCTTGAAATTGATTTTCTTGTAATTGTTTTTAATAATGTTTTTTTTGCATTGTAAAATACTTTAACTTACTTTATTAGGTTTTTGTGTAATATAGAGCTTATATTTTTTGTTGCTCCTTTAACTTATATTAAATTATGTTTAAAGAAGGTTTTCACACTCTACTAATGGCTATACCGAGCCGTTCGTTCGTTTGCAGCGTTCCACAGACAAAAACACACCATTAGCCCCCGAAAGTATGCAATTCCGTTTACACAAGGCGCCGAAAAAAACTGGACCGTTTTCACTTGTCTTATCGTTTCCACAAAGATACCCCCCCCCCCCCCTCCCTGTTTAAACTCATTGACGTCCAGCACAACTCGGGCCAGTCATGAAACGACCTCCCCTCAACCAAAAACCTCCGAAAAAACACTCTCTTATCATCAGACATTCCCCTAGAAAGGGTGCTTGCGTGCCCTTCGGTTTTTAATTAGAAGACGATCGGCCATCCGGGGGCCGGGCGGCGCACAACGGTGAGTGTGCCCAACAAACCAACAAATGGGTTTGTCGGACATCCGACGACAAGCTTCAAATTGGTTCCACCGCCGGCCGATCGATCCGTGCCCGATAGACTGGGGCTAGGGTCTTGCTTAATTCACTCCCATCGACTCCCCTTGTCACGTCAGGTGGTCACCCGCCGCCGAGATGGCCTTGTGACACTACGTTGTGCCATTAGTCCGCAGTCTGCCGAGCCGTCCGACATTTGATGACAGTCGGTCGGTCGAGTCAGACAAAGCGGGAGAGACATCATAGCTTTGTGCCTCTAGTTTGTTTTTTTTTTTTTCGTTCGTTCGTATCTTTACTCGCTTTTATGCCTTCCATCAAGCCATCAGAGCGTCCGGAGTACGATGACGAGTGTTGATGGGTGTGAACGGTCCACGGCCCGGGACCGCCCTGGGCCGCCTACAGACACAGCTACACAACCGGTCGGTTGTGATTTGCTAACCGGAACCCTGCCGGCTGCCTGACCGTCCACGGGCGTGAGCGACCGGGCGCCTCCATCGTGCAAGTACGTCAAACACCGGTTACCCCGTTTATGGTTACCGGTTTCATTTGTCAGCAGACTACCGTTCGAGACTACCTTTGCTAGCCCTCCCCCCCCCCTCACCCCACCCTCTCTGCACTGCCCTTGGGTGAGCGGTAGCGGTACTAATGGAAAATCAATTCCGTTTCCTTCTTCAACGACTCGTCTAGCTGTACGTCGCCCGTTGCGCCTTCGCCATTTGTTTTCTTTGAGGTTGTTTGAAGACACGGTAATGTCATGCAGGCAGTGTGTAGCATTTTTTTGCCTCGATTGGGGTACAGGATTATATGCGACGGCCGGTGCGATTTGTGACATTCCGACGCTGTGTCGCTGTGTCGTTGATCAAACTCTTTAAAGCGGTCGTCGTGATTGCACTCAATTACAGTCCACTGTAAACAGAGCTGACTAGTTTACAATGGCAATTTAAAAAAATCTCACACGCACACACACTGAGGACCGGTAAAACAACGGACAAACAAGAATTTTAAATTTATTTTTGCAACAAAAAGTTACAAAACCAGTGTGTGTGTGTGTCGTACGTTCAGCACACGTTATCTGGGACAGGAAAGAAAGCTCGGAAGCTCGGAGAGGTCGGTAAAGAAAAATCTGAAAATCGATAATGTCACTTTTAATTAAGGTAGTGCAGGACGGGACAAAACAAAACTGGCGAGCTGACCACTTATGAGGTCAACCATCGACGTGGCAGGCATGGAAGGAAATATGACTCGTTAGCAGTGTGTAAACTTGTCTGTTTAATGCCCGGGCTTTTTTTTAATTAAAAATTAATGTAAAAGCTTTTGAAACGTACAACACATTCCTAGGGAAAACGGCACCGTTGGGCCTGTGTAGCAATAGCCCAGGCGCAACGGGTTGTGTGTGTGTGTGTGTTCTCGTTTGGGAAAAACTAGGGAAACTAACCCGAACGGACTGCAATGGGAAGCAATGTCCGCTTTGTTTGATAAACCCATTATGACATACTTTTCGGACCACTGTCCTTTCATCACCCCCCCCCCCCCCCCTTCCGCTCTTACTGTGGACATTACAGGGCTTCGATCCTCTCCCTTCAGAACATAAGTTTTCAATATTTGTTAGTTGACTGAGTTGCCACACAAAACCCATTCCTGCAACGAGGGACGGACGAGAAACATGCTCCCGAATGGGTTTGCAACCCATCTCGAATGTGCTTTTAATGTTTCAATAGATGTGCAAACGAAGCAGTGCTTTCTTGTACCGTGTCCCGGTGGCCACTTCCGGGATCGCTCTCAAGTCTACATTGTTGCCCGGGAGTTGTGTACCGGGAAAATCGAAAAAAAATGTGATGGTTGCAGCTGAAAAAGCTTTCAGTGCAAACGTTGATGGTTTTATGGACGGTGGTGATGAATCATTCAACCTTGTCAAGACGTTCTGAAAGTATGGTTACAATAAGGTTTGCTTATTAGAAAAAGAAAAGTTTTTCCTGCAGGTTTCCTTTTTCTCTAAGCCTTTTACTTTTCAAAAACAAAAAAAAAACGTAAAGCATCCCCCAGTGTATCGCGTTTCCATTGCGATTGTTATTTATAACACGTTCCAGTGCGCGCCAGTCGGTCGACCCGCCGAACGGGTTGCGCCGTGTTGCCATACGTCAATTATGCCGTGGCAGGAACAATAAACTACACCAAACCCCGCGATACACAAACTATTAAGCTGCGTATTAATTTCCGTTTTCTTTCCCCAACACACACACACACGCGAACGATATGTTTTGTAAAATTGAGCGCCGGAGGGTTATTTTTTCACCAGCTGAGCCAACTAATGGATTGCGAGGCCCATGATAGCCTGCCTCTTCGTTCGGTTTTGCGCCAACTCACCCCGGGCCCAACGGCAGCAGCGGGTTGGTTGGGGGTCAAATTTTTCCCATTTCTCATTTCTTGTCCCATCATCACCGCCACCGTCGGCGAGGGTCACGTTCATTGTCAGAGCGATCTCGAGCGCTGGAAGCGAAAAGGGAGGAAAAAAAACGAAGGAGAGGTTTCGTTTTTCCCCCGATGGGAAATGTCAGCCCGATCGGTTTGCTGGTGTCCTCTATAAACTATCCTCTATTCAGCCGTCATCATCAACGTCGTTTCGCCCTTGTTGTCGATGAAGGTAGTGTGTATGTGTGTATACGTGTGCGTCCCCGTATGTGGCGAGCGTGCAACATGTGTTCGATTTTCCCACGGTTTTCCAACCCCCCACCCATACGTTAATCATCCGTTGCTATGCTCTTCACCCCGTGCTGTCCAGTGTGCCGTCCCGCAAAAGCCCCTGAGGGAGGACCGGTGTATTGTTATGGGATCGGAGCGGTAGGATTATGGGGGGGGGACGGTTTCCCACAACAATCAACGCGCAACGTGTCCGTGAGCGCGAGCGGTGGTGCATTTGATTGTGAGCGTACGCCGCGCGGTGGACGGGTGTCAAGAGCAGAACATTCAGCAATCATCAAAGCAATATAGATTTTCCTTTTTCGTTTTTCTTTTCCAACCAGTTTTCCACAGCAGGTTTCTCTCACTTTGCCATCATCTCTCCAACCACTGACGATGATGATGATGAACGGGGGAAAAGCGGGAAAGTTTATTATTGATTGTTTACCGGTTGATTTATTGAGGAAAGTTTTCACAGCGCCTATCGGCCCGCGAACCAGTGTGCGTGTAAGACGGGGGTGAAAATGTCGAACAACTCTAAGGTGACCCTTGAACGTCGTCTTGGAGGGGTGGAAAAAGGTGGAAATTAAGTGAGCTTACTAGAGCCACGCCGGTGGGGGGGCGCTCCATCATCGGAGCGGTTATTATCACCAGTGGGAAGAAACTGTACCTGTCCAGTTGCCGGTATCTTCGCCAGAGACTCCTTCGTGTGAAAAGGATCTAAATGAAATTCTCAACTCCCGTTGTGATTGAATTATGTTTATTAGATTGGCACCGGTTGGCACGTGCCGATGGTGGCGTTTATTCGCTGCTGAGAGAGCTTCGCATAGCACAATTAGAGAATCAGTGTGTTTAATGACTGCTAATCTAAAATTTTAGGATTCGCCGTGCTATTCACAAAAGTTTTTTTGTGAATGTAGTTTTATTTGAAATTTAGTTTATGTTGAGAAAGTTATTTTAAGCAGATGCTTTATTTATATCCCGCATCCGAACAAAAGAAACTCAAACAAACAGCAAGCAGATCTCGCTTGTTGTGAAGCATTTCCAGATGGATTTCCCATTTAAATCAGTTTGTAAATAACTTCATGTTTCCTTTCTCCCTCTGGGCAGTCGTTGTTTACGAGCGGGAAAGTGATTTGCAAACAACTTATTCGCCGGACTTTTCCGGAAAACGAATTGTCCAACTGCTCGCTGCGGAAACCGCAGAATATAAATTAGCAAAACCGCAACATTCGAACACAAGCATCGCTCGTGTTGTCTTGCAAAACTCCTTCCAGCACGCAGCATGGGGAAAAGAAAAAACTTCATTAATATGATAATGGAGCTGTCCAGCGGCAATGGGCTGAGGCGAAAGTAGCAATGTTAGTTTACTGTACGCAAATAAATTAGGGGAAACATGATTTAAATGTGTTTCCTGGGCGGGTGCCGTGGGCAGAAGGGAGAGGAAGAGAGTATCGCTTACGGTTCGTTAGCGAAATTTTAATCACCCAACTAATCACGCTCCCAACACGGTGGACGTGACAGCTGACTGAATGAATGGCATTAGCGAGCGAATCTTTTCGGCAACAAATTCTTTAAGGTTTGCTCCAGTGTTTCACAAGCGTGTCTAGTGAGTGTCATTGACGTCTTCTTAATTTTTCGCTGCCGCTCGATAAACGCACCACACAAAACATTTCTTCGCTGCACAAAAGGAAGGGATGTGCGAGAAGCGAGCTGGTCGGCGGGGGAGTGGTATCGCGTTAAGCTCTGGCCCATTGGCCCAAGTAACTTCTGAGCTCGAGCGGAGAAAGCAAATGGAGCCGCTTGTTTGTAGCCGTTTTGTACCGCTCATTCTCGTCCGGTAAGGGGGTTTGTGGGGAGGAGTGGGGGGGTGGTGGGAGCGGGGGTTGTAGGTCTTGGACCGTATCCAAACGCTGAAGCCCTTAGATTGGCCCATAAACCAGCGTAATCCCATAATCTCCTATCAGATTTGTTGCCCTTAGTTGCACTATGGGCCCGAGGACCGGGAAAAGGTGGACAAAAAAAGGACTTTTAAGGGAAAACGAGATATTCCTTTTAATTCCTTTTTTAGTTTGCAAGTTGACCATTCAAAGTTTTTGTTAATAAAGGTGTTAATCACAAAATAAAGGATAAAATGCTCAAATAATAAAAAATGCTTCTATTAAAAGTAGCTCCTTAATATCAAACTCTTTTAATACTTTTAATAGAATAATGTTAATGTTATCCACCATCTTTATGGTTCTCCACCAGTGCTGACACGTTACTTCTTGAGGGTTTTCCTCGCTTATTTTGCGCTTGCACTTCGCATTGCGTTAGGCGATAAGCGCTTTGGACGGCAAACGGCACGACCGGGCACTGTGTCGCGCACAGCCATAAAGATTTGTTCCGACACACCGTCCAGCACGGCTGCGAAGCTCATTGGAAATCATTTTAACGCATGACAGCTTGCCGCACCGCTTGTATTACGTTCGATTAAGCGCAGAAAGCCGGTACCATCCGGCGCCTTTAATGTGTCGCGTTGTTGCTAGTGTAAAGTTTTTCCTACTCGCTGTAGTTTGCTTCCAAGCGAATCTCGTAGAACGCATTTTTATGGGAACGTTTTTCAATTAATTCGTCTCGCCAGCGTTTGAGCGGTTCGGCTGCTGTTTGTGCTACACATTTAAAGGACTCGCTCGCTGCCCGCCAATAAAACAAAGCTGGTGAAAATAAAACCGATGCACAACCCGCCAACAAACGGAGATAAAATCTAAACGAAAAACCACCGGGTGGGTGGTTTAATGGGACGGGTGTTTTGCCAGTGTTGCCCCGTGAATTAGTCGTTGTTTACACTGGTGTTTGCGGGGACAGCGCGCACCGCTTGGAGGTTTTAATGGGGCCGGCCTCGCTGCCCGGACGGGGCTGAAGAATGTTGTTTGTTTGATTTATAATTACATTAGCAAGAAGTCGCTCACAGTACTACGAGCGTTTTAATTTCCTCCTCCCGTTTGCTTTTCGAAGGGAAAGATTTGTTTTTTACGCACACAAAACACACGCTCACGGAGGCGCATGAAAGTGAACAGAAAAGTGCTTTAGGTTGTGTTACTTTTTCGCATGCCACGGATTTTGTTATTTTAAGGCGAACATAAATGTATTCCCGCTGTTTACCGCCGGAGCTACATAAAAGCTTGCCCGAAGGGCGTGGAATTGTCAGCACATGTTTGTTAATTCCACCGTGCAGCAGGAAGACAAAGACCTCACAGCGTATAATCCCCCTGGCTTATGGCTTATGGTGCGAATAACAAAAAAAAAACAGGAATGTTGCAGCTTTCTTGCGTGCGTGCCAGCGAGGAAAGTCCCATTAGAATATCAAGGAGCACGTCTAACGATGGTTTTTCCTGCGTACAGTGGGAAAAAAAGTCCTCGCTGCAATGCTTGATGAGTAAAGTAATTACATCCGGAGGACAGGCCCCGTCCTGAGGGAGCGGGTGGCGTTTGTCCCATTTTCATGTGCCCTTTGTTTTGCTCCTCTTGCTCCCAATTTAACACACCTGTTGCTTGACTTTACCTCCTGTTGCACCCATACCTCGCCCTCCTCCGGAAGTCTTCTGCACAAGAAAAGGCCATGAAAACATGGGATCGTAAATTCCGGAGATGAAGGAAAATGTTCCCGAAGCTGCAAGTGGTTTTGTGGCCACCGGCGGACACAGGCAGGATTGCTGCTTTGAAGAATTTGCCCGCTCTTCTGGCAGGGATTTTATAGCACTATTAAGCCCGGAGCTCAGAGGCGAATCCATCAACAGTCATTTTGCCATTAAAATTAATGCAGTAATTTTATACACGATTTCGGGGGAGGGAAATGAAGCAGTAAGGATGTTAGGAGTTTGTGTCCCCCCGAGGCGGAGCTGGTGGTTTTGTTTGTGAGGACAGAGGAGCGCGGAACAGCGAGATCTAAAGGTTGATTTTTGGCGAGCAATAATTGTGTAGAGGCATCGCCCCGAGAAGGTGCGCTTTGAATCGCTCGAAACGCGATAATGGGAAAATAATAATAGTTTGAGTGTGTTTAATGCTTTCGGGAAAATTCCTGTAAATTCTTAGAAATGTATTCACAAAGTGAAGATAAAGCGGAGAAGAATGCCATTTAGTTTTGCGATAAATTGGAGTCCCAAGGAAGATTATGAGTCCTGTTTTTGTTCTACTCATTAGGCTGCTTTTCATCATTAATCTTTCACAAATGGAGTTCCTGCTACTTGGTTTGCTGGAAACACCAGGCACTCAATAATTTCTTTACCCCTTTTCTTCTCTTTTTCAACTCCAACCAATCTTCACCAAATGTTTCATAATGCTTGAACCTTTTCACCTTTCGGGAAAATGGTCTTTACTCATAACGCGCAAGTTCCACCTGTGGCACAACACCGTCCGAACGAACGATTTAAACACCTAACAAATCAAACTGAAGCTGTACATTTTTAGTCTCCCAGTGCCGCAAGGGTTTCTGCTGCTGTTACTCATCGTTTTACACGGTTTTTAGAAAATGGTTAGTCGTCGGAAAATTTCAAACCATTCCACACTGACCACAAAGGGGGGGAACCCAGTGAGTTACTCCCGCTTGGCACATGGCGCCCGTTTCGGCTACACAACCCCCGGTACAGCTGGTACAGCTTTGTTTTACGCCCGAATAAACAAGACGTCAAAACTGGAACACACTTCTTTCCTATTCCTGCTTGTACGACCGGTCGACCGGTAGCGGCGGGTGGACGAAAATGTGTAAATAATTTACGAGCCGTAACGAAGCCGCTAACGTTGGCTCGCTTCAATGGAATCAGTTTTACCTACTCCCCTTCCCCCTTCCCGGTCAGTAAGGCACTTGAGGGAGTGTGTACGCTCAGTTTTTTTCCTTCTTTTCGTCCGTGTTTGCACGGAAAGAAAAAGGATTTGGCACAAGCCGTCCAGCTCCGCGAGGGCCTGTGAGTAATGTAGCAAAGCTGTTGTAGCGCCGTGGAAATGCTATGCTGGGCTGTGCGGGGCCCAACAAGACGTACAACACAAAGCGGACGTGAAAACCGTCTATTCTTTGATTCGAACAAAGGGCGTGTACCCACGCCGAATACCGGTATGTTACGGGTCTTGTTTTCCACTCGATGAATTTTTCTTGCAAATGAGCGAAAGGAGTCCGAAAGGAGGGGGCATTTGGGGACGTGCGAGAAGGAAAAGCGTTTATTCGGCTCAACACAGCTGCGACTCATTGCCGTTTCATGGCGTGGAGTTGTTGCCGAGTTTATCATAATAAATCTGTGGCCTCGGGACGAAGAAGTGCTAGAACTACTAAATACTAGGCTGACTGTTTTATTTCCACCCTAAAGCGAAAGCACAACGGGAGGTGAATGTAATTTATTGTTTTATTGTAAGTTTCGGACGATACGTTGATGCATGAGAACAAGTTGGCAGTTTAGTGAAGGTTTTAAATTTTTGCAACAGATGGCGCTTACCTTTATACTAAGTACAGTGCGTTTAGCGGCGCTTCTTAGATACTCAAGGAAAGCGAAGGAAAGAACCTTGCGTTCTATCATTACCAATGGTAATATTCAAGGTTGTACTGTAACTAGGACGCGGCCATAACTCACACAACCATGGACAATGGCATTGAATGACTAATTTGCGATAGACAGTATGATTTATTTAGTGAATCGAGTTACAGACACATCCTATCCATCGTTGTCTTTTCGATGATGAAGGAGCATTTTTAGGAAGGTTTCAACTTATGTCTTTCAATTATATTCGAATAAGAGCTTAATTCAGTAATTTTTTTAAATATATTTCTGTATAAAGCTGTGATATAGGAAGCGTTCAACTAAGCACCGGTAAAGTATTCAACTCGTAACAGCTACACCAAAGTTTACAAATCCAGTACACGGCACGGCGTCATCGCGTACCGCGGCCACATACAAAGTCTACTAAATTATTCAACAAACCAAACAAAGCGCTCGTTTCGTCACCCGTTTCAATATTTACATTTAATTCGTTCTGATGGGTGGACACTGGGGTCGTTCGAAACATCTGTCATTAAAACAAAAAAAAACCGGCAGCAAGCACACCGTAAAAAGTGGCCCCTCAACGTGTACTTCCTTGTTAAATATTGTTTCTATACCGCTGGACGCTTGCTCAAGTGTGCTTGAAAAATAATTAAACCCAAAACGGTGCACAAACTTTATTGGCACTTACCGTGCGGGGTCGCTATAAAAAAGGGCAGCAAAATTCATGCAGCAAACACTGCACGGTAATTTAGTTGATTATTTATGCAGGGGAAGGCGGGTTTTCTAAAGTGTTTTAGTTTCAGGTTTTCCAGGCCAATTCAGCGCCGACAGCCCGATGCGTACTGTAGAATTATGGGAAACAATCGATTTGATTGCATTCTAAAAACGAGTGCGCTGTGAAAATAACTTTCCAAATCAATATGGAACGGGAACCGTTTAAAGCTAGCTTGATTGAATGGATGTGCAGCTTTCTCTGGTTGAATTTCAATCATGTAAGGACACCGGGTATAAAGTACTTCCTGCCCAACTGCAGTGCCAATTGGCATACAATTTTCCTCGCACGTGGGAATGTTTAACACGCTCGAAAAGCTCTCTGCGGTGACCTTGCCGCATGCGATTGACAAATTGCACACCCCCCCGGAAGAGGCTTCTGGAGTGCCTCGCCCCTTTCCAACTGCAAATGGAGTGCTCCGGAACGATGGCCAGGTGGCGAGATGCATTCCGTGTTCCTCGAAGCACCGAGTGCAAATGGTTTTGAAGCCGTTTGGAAGGCGGAGGCTTAAGGAGCTGGTAATAGGGGTAAACGAGTTCTCGGTATGCTATTTTTAGTGAGTAGCTTTAGAAAACGATGTTCCACGAAAGCGATCGAGATAAGAGAGAAAGAGAGAGAGACGGCGGGCAGAATGGGGAAGATCATACGGCACCTTAACCAGCGGAGTTGTGTCTGTGCTCGTAATGAGGGTTCTTCTTGCTGGTTGGATGGAAAACACACGACCAACTTCCAGCTCCGAGCACGGAGCTGCTTTAAGAGTGAACGATTTTACACACCCTGTCAACCGTGAAGTGGTTGACGATGTCTGCCATCATGATGTCGTCTAGCGGGCGTTGTCTAGTGTGTGTATATCTACCACTGCACACGAAGGAAGCTTACCTTTGGAGAATGAGAAGGCCCAAGCGCTGCCCAAGCGAACTGCAACAGGATATATAACGAGCCCGGCCTGTACGCTATCGCTTCGCTATCCTGCAAAGCAGGTGCCCTCTGCCCTCTCTGCCATGGTTCGGTGTATGCTAAATCGCATAAAAAAGAAGCTCCGGCTCAGGAAGTAAAACGAGCTCCGGGTTTGTTTACCGAAGCCGAAGTCGACAAATATTTATCTTTCCTTATTTTGAAACCGTTTCCCACCGGCGAGAGCGTGTTCTGTCGCTTCCACTTCACAGCGGAGATGGTGTCACTCGGTAAAGGTAAGGGTCACTCTCGAGGAAAATGTTCCTTCCTTCCTTCGAGAGAGCGAAAAAAAGAAGGCAACCCACACCCGAACCCTTCAAAAGCCGGGGATGCCGGGAGAGTTTAGTCATAAAATCATTAGCTAGCTCATTTGGATGCTGATGATGATGGGAAAGGTGGAGGTAGTTTTGTTTATTCTCCCATCGGTTCTCCAACGGTGACTAACTAAAGTAAAAAACACACACAGAGTGCCAACGGTTAGTAAACCGGTCAGGTGTGAAAACCTCAGGTGAGGTCCGGCACTCCTCACATCCTACGCGTTGGGAGTGTAAGAGGTCCTTCTACGGGAGCGAGAGGAGTGAAAGTACAGGTGCGGATGATTATTTATGCCCTGCGCTAAGCAAACATTTGTGTAAACAAAACCGGATGGAACGCTTACGGGGACATGATCTATTGCTCGTGGTGGTTTTGCAGCTCCCGTGCTGTAACTATATGACAGGAAATTATTCAACACAGTACGGAAGGAATACACTCGCCGTTTAAGAATGCTGGGAAAAAAATGGGACATGCATAATTCTTCCATCGAGTGGAAAAAGAGCGTACAAAAATGACCATAATACCTGTTGTTTTTATTGTCCCAATGTAGACTACAGGGACACCACAGAACAGACACTCGTACTCGTTCCAGGTAGAACGCAGCGTGGCGTTACCGAGAAAGACGATCATCCAAATGTCCGACAAAAGTCATCCCCAAAACACCCAAATTTTCCTTACGTTCCCCAAAACTCGATAACACACCCTTGCACGTGGTGCGTGCAAAATGTGTGTTTGTCCTTCTGCTTGGGACCATCAAGCCATGTGGGTGGTGGTGCTGTGCGTGATAAAAATCAACTACCGGTTAGGTGGCGGCGTTTAAATAATTAATTAAATTACTCACGTAATAAGAAATAATGTTATTACTTTCGCCTAGCGCGCTCGTACACACACACTCAAATGTATGAGGCCAACATTACACCCGGACAGCCTAACTCGTTTCACTCGGAGGACCAATAATATCCTCATAAGCAGGCACCTTAAGGACACCTTGCCGCCGTGCAGGAAACGAAACATGGAGCGACACAGGAGTTTGGAGATGGAGGCTTGATAAAGAGCGCCTTTTATCTGTTTCTGGGTTAGTGAAGGATGTATACTTTAATGTATGGTTGTTGGACTTCTGACTTTAGAAGAAGTTCTAGGAGCTGGGTTTTAAACTGATGTGGAAAATCGCTTTAAATTGAAGCATTAAAATATGTCAAGTCTCAGAAGTTGAACTGGATCCAAGATCAAGCTTCCACATTTTATTTAACAGAGGATCAAACAACTCCATTGGAGATCAGTGGGTTTCTTCAATTTATTGCTGATTAGTGGCAACTTCCTGCTGGATCAAACATATTGAGACTTTGTTTGGTATTAAGACAAGAATTCGAAAATACATCTCTACTTAGCACCTTTAAAAATGCATACGATGGTTTTAAGGCATCTTATAGACATGCAGATGTTCTCAATAAACCTTATGTCGAAGGTTACAAAGTAGCATAAATGCCACTAGCGGAAGAATAAATTGCAACCATATCGACGCTCTACATTTTCTCCATTTCGCTACAACAGTTACGGACCAAAATAAACACAAGAATATGTGTGGCATCACCGCTCACCCAGCAATGACTGTGGCTTTTTCCCGAGAAAAGCGAAAACGATTTTCACCGCGGGGAATAATAAATGAACTGTCGCACGGCGGTGGCAGTTTTATTTTACGGCCAAATTTCTTCCAACCCAGACCATCTTTGCGCTCATTTCGACGTGCGATTCGCTAGTGGAGGAATTACCGGGCCTAATGGCAGTTCCGTACGTCGTGACGGCGTTGACGGCGTGGAGCGAAATTGCTTACACATGGGAGCTAGATGGTGGCAATTGGTTGGAGTGATTGATTGCGAATTGTGGGCGACATTTCGATCGGAGAGGTGTTTAAAGTTCTTGGCCTTAATCTGGAGAGCCTTCTGGGCGGAGAGGGTTATTGATTCCTGGGAATCTTAAGGGTAGGAATCTACTTTAAAAGCAATGTTTCATGTTCGTATTAATCGCTGCAGCGACACTGTAGTAGTTTCCTGACGTCAATGCAATTCCCGGTAAAGTAAATAACTCTAAAGTGCATTCCAACCTCAGAGCGGGACGAGCAGATGACATTTGCGTCGGTGCTACTGGAAGAGTCGTCTGATTAGCATACTACTACACCGACTTCTACTACCAAGGCAATCGATTTTCATTCCTGGAAAGGGTTTTGCGATCAAAGAACCTCTCCAGTCCAGGACAACTGCAATCGTCTTACGAGTTGTTCGTCAAAAATAAGCCTGTCCCAGGGTTTGTCCTGAGAGATTTCCTCTCCAGACAGGGGGTTTGCAACCTTCCCGAACGTCCATAAACATTCTTCTCAATGGATCTGCATATTAAACGCTTAAACTAGATACTTACGTGTCTAGTAGGAGGAGGAAGACCGACGGGCTTTATGCATCGTGTTCTACATCGTCGCTTGCGTGCCGGTCGGAGCTTCATGCCTAATGCCACCGATCCAAGGCTTTACCCACACGGTGTCTGCGTGTGATACAGGTAGAAACGAAATATTCCTTTTTATGCACCAGTTTTGTCGGTACGTTCGAATGAGTCCCTCCGGAGTGGTTTCGTTGTGTTTTTGTTCTTTCGCTCGTTCGGGAAGGAAGTTCGCAAGCGAGCACTGTGGATGGCATAACTAACCCGGAAAAGGCTCCGACCTTCAGACCGAGAAGCTTGTGATATCCTTCGGAATGATGATACGCGCTCGTACGTACGCACATTGTGCTAACTGGCGCTTGGGAAGGATATTTTTGGCAAATGGAGCAATTGATTTTTCTTATTTGATGTGTGTGAGCGCTTGTGTGCTTGTTTTATTATACGACATGAAAATGATCCCGTTTCGCTTTGAAGATTTGTCAGAATGGCTGGGTAGAGTGGGAGCTCGTTAAATCGTTAAGAGAGCAGATAAAAAAATTGAAAGTAACGTATATGTGAAACAACAAAATGGAAGAATTTATATCCTAAAGAGAAAGATCTAAACCGTTCCTGCTTACTCAACGATTGTATTGAGAAATTGCGTTGAAAAACGGACAAAATAAACACACTAAAAGCGGCAAATAAATCCGAATAGTTCGAAGAACCACTAACCGGCCCCGCGGCGGCTACGGTTTTACGGGAAATGAGTTCCTTTGATTTCCGCCGGCAACGATAATACACCTCGACTCCTCCCCGTGCCCAGTACAGTGGTTCGTAGAAACGACGGGATGACAAAACCGATGGAATCCATGTTTGGTGACAGAACACCAAACAGGCCGCCATCACGGGCATGTCAATAATCCGCAACAACCGCACCTGGAGGGCAAATGGCACAAATCTTCTGGGAAAAGGGCTTCCCAAATGTTCCCCCGAAAGTTATCGGTTACGGTGGATTGGGAAAGCGCGTAGCGAACCAAAGAACATCACGGTCGGGCAGAAAGTTTGCGCTGAGCCGTGCCTTCGGGCTGTGCTTTTCTACGTCGGTGTCCCCCAAACGAGCCTAGACCCATCCGTTTCGGTTTTGGCGTGTTTATCGTGTGTTGGTTTCCGCTCGACGTGTCTCCGTGTGATTTTCCTTTCGGAGGAGTTGGAGATGAACATCGAGTTGGGGTGCATTGGGTTTGATTTTTGGTATCGATTCCTGAGCCGGAGCAAGAACTCTGAAAAACTTCTACAAGAGAGAACTCAGCAAGGATATTTACGATAACGCTCGCTATCGGTTATGAAGATTCGCATTAGCTCAATCGTTTGTTCCTTCTATCGTGTGCCGCATTCGGGACGTCCTGGCATGATGATGAGTTTAGTGACACCGATGCTACCGGCAACCGTTCGAAAGTATAACAATAACGCTTTGGGTAAATGGAACGGATTCGTTAGCCTTATCGAAGTGCCCGAGGAGTATGGGAACAGTTTTCCAGCAAACGAACACTTCCGGGAGTGTTGCTCTTTGCCTCCAGACATTGGAACACTTTGCTTCTTCAGACGTCCTGAGAAGAGGAAGACATGATAGCGATTGAATCTCTGTACCAAGAGGAGCTACAAGGCTATTGAAGTAAGTTATACCCGTTCCTGTTTCCATTGGAAATCATGCGCTTTGGCAGCATCTTCATCCATGGTGACGATTGCAAACGAAGCACCATACCCGTCATTTACCCTTCACAGTATCGAATCGTCATCGTCAAAGACAATCGCAAATGTGGGTTAATGTAGGTAAGCACAGTCTTTGCACTGTTTATGGAACAGTGAGGAATGTTTTATCGGACCGAGAATGTGACCCGAGGATTTTCCAGGTTACAAGTTTTACTGTGCTAAAGTTCGTTTCACACGTATCACGTGCATCTAGCAGGACATTGTAACCTCAGAAACACGTAACGATGTCTTCTTATCTTTGGTGATAATTCGATTCATGTGTAATGGTACGATAGCAATAAAATGCAACACTTTATCGGTAACGCTTGCCAGGAGTTCATTGTTCTTGTGCACTGCATGAAGTTGTGGTGATAATTTTCCCTGTTTGATTACGGATCGCCAGATTCTTACGTGGCCTTTACTTACATGAATATTTTACGCATTCAATAATTTAGTATTAACACAATACGGCCTGGCCGTCGCTACGGAAAAAAAAAATTTAGTATTAATTTCTTCTTGGATGCCAGAATGGAAATCTCTACTGTTTTCCGTTGTAGCAGGTTATTTTGAATTTTATTTCAAAAAAGGTCCTTCAAAAAAGACCTTCTAAAGATCAACAAAGAAGAGGGTTATTTATTGTTCAGAAACCCAAAATCTTTTCGTTTGAAGTAGACTTAATTTTATTAAAATTGTAATGTACAATAAATTAAATATTTAAATATATTTAGATTCCAACCTGTGGCCCAAAGTTCCCCCCAGTGCATGCGGTCAATGCAACTCCTTCACCAGGGGTTTTCAATACCAAATATTAAACCTACCTGGCTGCTATGGCCAGTTTTTCTGCCCCCTATTACCCTCACGATCGTAAATATTTGCATCGCTATGGTCAACAAATTAATTCGGCAGTTTGGAAGCAAAACTTTCGCCCGAAAACCACCTGAACAAACTGCTGTTCCGTCAACCGTTATGCTTGCGCTGGATTTGGAGGATCGGGGGAGGATTTTATTATTTTCCAGCCCTCGCAAAGATATGACGCTCAGCGAGCAACGCGTTCTCCGTGAAGCGTAGCAGGGTTTGGCGTTGCTTTTTGTTCCGGCTTTTGCATGAATTTTTAAATTCTCAATCAAAACTCTAACCGGGAAAAAGTAATACAAAAAAATAAAGAAAGTGAAAAGGTAAAGTGAAGGGATGATAAAAAAACCAGGTTCCCCCAGACGGAAGAAAGCTTAGAATCGAACCCAAACATTCCCAACCTTTCCGCATGGTTGTTCATTCAATTTGTTTTTGTGTGCGGTACAGCGAGTGTACTGAGGAGAGGAGTTGGAGAAGGAGGGAGGAGTTGGTTTAGGCCTTTTGCTTAGCACCCAACCCCGGGTGAAAAGTGGCTCGGGTGTATATTTCCGTGCTTCTCCGGCTCGTCCTCCACCCTTCATTCTTCGGAGCGGCGTCGGAAATCGGATATCCGAATGAAACGCCTTTCAATACGGGATCGGTTGTGATGGGTGGAAATGGAGTTTTCACCATTATTTTTTTTGTTGGAATAAAAACCCCAACACATTCCTACTTTGAGGCTCCGGTGGGCCTGCGATGCCGCTAAGGGGATTCCGGATCTCCCATTTCGCTAACACCTGTTGGGCGTGTGTGAGAGAGTGATTCACCATGGGGAGCAAAACTTTTATTGGCTGAACGCACACCCACACACACACACTCATGCGCACCGCCTCCCAAAAGGCCATCGTTCGCACCCGGAGAAACTGCTGATATTTTATTCAACTCTTCCACCAGGCAGAGGGAGGAAAAAAACGAACGAAACAGACAGCCAGCAAGCTCAGGTGGCGCACGGTGAAGGATGTGTGATGTGGTGTAAAAGGATCCCAGTGTATAATGTGCCATGATCATGTGCCAAAGTCAACGGAACGGGTCGGAAAGTTTATTTTCGGTTGCGCTAGGATTAAACGCGAAAATCCTTGGCACGGCAGGAAAGCTCATCTTTAAAAAGGGTTGCAACACTGATGGCGATGGCAAAAAGCAGCTTAGTAATCGACTTTACACTTAAACTAATTTCCCTAGCGCCCCACAACGGCGAAAGGCGGCACTATCGCAATCATCGAACAGCTAGATCGGAACCGTACGTACGGGCACACCGGATGGGTACACGGCACATAATTCTACGTCTGTCGTTGGCAGCTCGACATTTATGGTTCTGATGTTCGTCCGGGCAAGAACACCTCTCGCTTCTTAAGATGCGAATGGGAAGCACTAGGCAGAGGGAGGACGTAAATGGCAACCGATTCGCAGTCCATTTGCGTTTTCCCATCAATGATCGAGTCAAGGGAAGGAGCCTCTTTTTCTAGAACGACAGTATACTATCTTTCGGTTTTTTTTCCTGTACCTTCCCCACGATGTCTTTGAGCTCTTTTCGCTACAGATATTAGAAGGTGTCATCGGGTTGTAAAGGATTTTCCCGGTATCGTACGGCCACCCCGTTCCAAGGTGTTACAACCTGCCATTCGCTTAGCGCTAGGGCAGGGAAGGATAAACATATCATAAGACCGCTTCTTGCCATCGACGTCACAACTTTTTGCTGGTGGGTGGCGGAAAAGCTGCTAGCTGCTGTAATGTGCTTTCCCGTTCGCAGAATAACCCACGCTTCCCTGCTGCCAGGAAGTGGCCAGAATGACGTGTGCTTTTCCACCGTTGGCGTGAGTTGCCACCGCAAACCGGTCAACACACATCGGTGCGGTTAGCACTGTGGTCTTCAATGTGTCGGGACTTTAAAAAGTTTCTATTGCGATACTCCTCGGTTGAAGGAAGCAAAACGAGAGGGGTGGGGAGTTTTGCATAAAACTTTATTACTTTGATTTGCAACAGGGACGATGGCACATGTGGTGATAACGACGGTAAACTATGATTTTCTTGCATTCCAAATCAGATAACTTTGTTTGTGGGGTAACACATTGAAAGTGTTCAATCTAAAAACTTTATGTTTCAATAATCATTTCACGATAAAGATACGATCACATAAAAAATCTAATCCGTTGGTTCTTTGGTGATTCAACGATTCTGTTTTTATGCTTTGCTGTTTAGTAAGACGTTACGTTTCTTTCTGTACTTTTCTGCAGAGATCTTATGGAACTTTTGTGGTGCTGATGTTGTTCGTGAAATTCCATAATGCTTGAGTTTCAAACTCGAGTTTTTTAGTCACTCTTGAACGATTCCTATTTCATCTCGTGTTTTTTTTTAACAAATAAAGGCATCTGCTACTTTCGTTGAAATATTTCATGAAAAAAGACATCAGAATGTAGTTCAAGGTTATGGATTTATGGATTTAAGAAATGGTACGCTTTGCTATGTCTTGTGCTTCTAGTACTTTATCCTAAATTTTAAGAGGAAATTCAGATATTAACTTCCCTTTTTATATGATTCCTTTCTCAGGATAATTTTATTAGGCAAGAGTTTTCCTATAATTTCTTTTTCTGGAATTATACTACACTATCTTCTAGATCATGCTCCTGCAGAACATTTCCGGCTTACTAGACTTATTGATAACACTTAGTTGGAAAGTCAGTCACTGAACCCTTACGATTGGGTCAAAAATTGAAAATTTTCAAAAGAGGCTGATGATGCGCAATGTTCCTAAATTGCGTGCCTAGATGAAAGTAACTGCGACGGAACGACCCAGATGGAATCTGCCCTCCTGTCCCCATTCTTGTAGTTTACCATTTCAAATTTCCATAGAAACAAACACTTTTCCTTAAATACCACTTCTCACGATTTCTGACATTAAATTTTAATTTTCTACAAAAAATATTAGAACGGTTTTACGAAGGCACTCCACAGTGTTCCACGATATAGCATTTTCATTCCATTCACTGCCCACCTGAATGCCCCGAAAAATAATCAATTAAAGTCGCTTGTAAAAGTAAACGACCACGTTCGCGCCATGTCACCGCCCATGAAGCCACGCTCGTGGCCGGGCGTGTTTGGCTCTAGCGGAAGCGACTATCGATTGCTTTACCGTCTCCCCACCTTTCCCACAACCTCCCTGTATACAAGGTGTTTTTCGCTCTCTCCCTCTGCAATTTCAATTCTTTCGGTTAGCTTTCCGATTTAGCTCACTTTACAAGCAGCAGCAGGTCGTGGCTGCCGGTAGTAAGACGGTGAGCAGCGAGAAAAGAGGTCTGTAGTAATCGATTTTGCTTGCCACGGTCCAGAAAACCGACGAGCTCGGTTGCGGGAAGCCTTTCCGACACGGCCGTTTCGGGGGCACACCCGGAACTCAGTGGCTTGGAAACCATAAAACGGCCCACGGAGTTCAGCGGTGCGGTGAGGATTGTAGTACGGGTACGGGTTTGCCAATAATTTCACCACTTTTCATATCCTTCGTTGCGTTACTTTTTCTTCCCCCACTTTTTTAAGCTGTACCGTAGAAGCGAATTCGGTCCAGAACCTTGAGCCGGTTTTCCAATTTGGTGCATCCGAGATTAAAAACACAATCAGCCGGGAAAAGACGTCGGATATCACCCAACAGAATTCGCACAATGACTGGCGATTACTGGACATAAGATGGGATTGAAGATGGTTTAATTTAGCATCCATCTCTCAGAGGGTTTCGGTTCCGAGGGGGCTTCCGTTGGTTTCCGTTGTAAGAAACCGTACAACTGTAGTTATTCAAATTTTTGGCAACGGGATTAAAGCGGTATCGAGTTGTAAGCTGCACAACACTCTTTATGTAATTTGCTTTTTCTTTCCGGTTCGAGCACACGGGAAGAAAAGCGAGCGATGGAAAAGTGTTCCAGTTCCCGAAGCGTTTGCGGAAAGTTACAGAAGCGATTTAAAAAACGCAAAAGCAACCACTTGAAAAATACGACAACAAAACGGGGGGGCCTTTCTTTCGCTTTCCCCCAGTACCGAGTACTAGTGGGCCATGTTTTTCGTGTCACTCCATTTTCTTGCTGCAATTTATTTCCTCGCGCACCTCCGCCCCCCTCCGAAGTGACTTCTGGAGGGAAGGAAACCCGCCGGCGCAGTCCGGGGAGCGTGGAAAATCCGCGCCTGACATGTGCACGTCCACGTCTGACAAACGACGTAACTTCGTCGCTGTCCGTCTTGGAGACGTCTTTTCCCTTTCGCTTTGCGAAAACTTGGTCGTCGCAAACGGCGAACCGAAAGCACTTCCAGCTCGCACTTCAAACTGGTTCGCACATCGCAGCAGTCGTTGGCACTTGAGCGCTCGGTTCCTTATTGAATTTGAAACGATATACAAATCACCGTCCGGTCCGGGGCAGTTCCCCACCCGCTTTCCGGCGAAGGGTTTTGTTTTCCCGATTGCCTCGGCGGCACTGCAACGCCATTGTGCCACGGCTGGCACAGTTCGTGACCGAGGCAATGATGGAAGACGCAAAAAAAGAAGCGAACTTTTCGCGCACCGAACCAGAACGAAGCGACAGAACTGCAGGCGAAAGGGATTCCTTCTTCCGGCGCGGTGCGGCTATTTCTATGGCGCCTCACTGCCCTCAAGTTTAATTTAAAATTGCAAGCTATTTATAGAAACAGTTTCAAGCGGACGGAAGGTGCGGGACAATCCGGGGATAATCATTGCACCATCATTGCATACGCTTTCTACCGGGAACCGGGGGGGGGCTTTATCGGTCGTTTGAGGGGTTTTTTTCGCTTTGCTTGAGTGGTTGGCGATGGGATGGGAAAAAGTCATATTTTTCTATGGGAATTTATTTTCCCTGCTTGTCCGGTTGAAAGGAATGCCGGCGAACTTAATATTGAAACGATTTGCATGATTGTAATAAGTTTGTCGAACGCATTTAAAATCGGTTTACCCATGAAACTTTCCCTGGCGGTTTTTAGAGTGTGTTTCCACCTTTTTGTCTTTTAATTTTATACCATTTTGTAATACTTTTTACGTGAAAACTGTCCTCTGGTGGATTGTGGACAGAATGGACTGCTCGAAAAGGCTTGCAAAAAATGGTTATACTTTTATATATTTTTGAAAATATGAATGATGGCTGTGTGACAATTAGGTAGGCCTTTTATTATACACTAAGTATAATAATACACTAAGTAAGTAGTAATATAATAGTCACCCAAAGACTTAAAATTCTGCTAAAAGTACACAAAAAGTCAAATGAAAACTTGTCCTTCTGTAGTTTATGTAGGGCTTTATTTCCAACTGTTACTCTTATACCCATCAAATTATAATTGCCTTCAGCTCAAATTATAGTTATTACAATAGGCTTATTAGAAGAAAAAAAAAGGTTACGAATTTATCTACCAATGAAGTCGGTACGGTAGCGTGTGGAAACGAAATTAGACATAACACGATTAGAATTATTTTGAAGCTAATTTCCCATCGGCCGGTTATCGCGTTTCAGCATGCAGCACTTGGTATGCCGAACGTTGGTTCTTCCAAAAATACAACTTTCCCTTTTTTTCACACCTATTTCCTTACCCGCGTGTTTTCTTTTTGTGTGGAACTGCAATTGAATTAAACATCCTAGGGACGAAAAACACAATGATCCCTTGACACCGTCCATAACGAGCATGTTTCGTCCGTATGTCCGCGTCCCCGGTTATAATAGTTCCCACTGCCTTTAGCGTAATCATCGTCCCGACCCTTGCTTTAGCCGGTGCAAACTGCCAGCCCAATTAGCTGGCATCGCGGAGTTAAAGGCGGGAGGCTCCAGTTTCGTGACACGGAGCCAAATTGGCAAAATTTTTCCCGAAGGTCAGGCTCCTAAATTTACCTACGACACGCTACAACACACCGCTTCTGCTGCTACCGGGCGTTCTTACGAGCCCTTGGCCGCCTTGCTTATGCCGCGCAACACCGATGGGGTTGTTTTGACGGACAAAACAAACCCGAAACGGAAGTCGGAGTGTCTGGTTGGAAGGCGCTAAGTTTAATCGCTATCTAAGTGGAGCTCTTTCTGACTCGCGATTTCCCCATCAGTGCAACCGAAAACAAAGCAAAGCGAGAGACAGAGAGAGAGAGAGAGAGAGAGAGAGAGAGAGAGAAACAAAGAGGAAAAAGGAACAGATTTTTTTTTGGTTGGTTTGGGTCTGTTTTCTAAACTCCAAACGACCCAGTAGATGCAACGGCCTGCAAAGCCTGTGGAGTGGATAGACCGTGGGACGATCTCTGAGTGACAAATGACGGCAAATAAATAACGCCGTTCCCGGTCTTTGCCGCACGGGCTTCCTCGCTAAAGTGCTGTTTTCGCGCCACAAACACTTTTATGGCGGAGCGTACCTTCGGCCGATCGGGCGCTAAAGGTTGATGGCGGTACAAAGGTAATAGAATTAATTAGCACCATCGGTTTCGGGACGTTCGACGTTGGCGATCGGGCGAGAAAGGCGAACGACGATAAATTACTGCAATTAAGCGGAAGCGCAATTTGCTGATTGTCCTCCAGGGAGCTGTTCTGGCGACTTGCAGTGGTGGTTGATTTTGTGTGTGTGTGTGTGTTTTTTTTTTCATGGGGAGTAGATTTTAGGTGGTCAAATTGATTGCTTTTACTGCACCATACATTACAGGTTGCGATGCAATCGTACAGGTCGATTGAAGCTTGTTGTAAATAATATACATGCTTTTTCAATTAGGACTTCCCTTTTCTGGTGAAGTCTTCAGCTTGTCACCACAAAACATCATCATTCCCTTGCAGTGTTAACCACCTTACTGCCGCACTGCTTTAGTAGCAAATTGTTTCATTATCCTATCTCGCTCGTTATTCACCTACCTAACGTAAGAAGCTGCATAGCGCCCTTTCTCTTGACGATGGAACGGTTAAAGGAAGAGGTTAGGCGCTGAGTGCCACACCGTAAGAAAAGTGATTTAAACCAGTAAACAAGTTTTTAATTGAATTTATGAAATTATTTTGCACCATTTTGTAGGGGGGGTGTGCAGGTACGTTGTGAACGATGGTTTATCTTTGGCCTATGGTAGATAGGGCCTTAGTAAGTGCAACATTTTGACATCTTTTGAGCGATGTCGTGCTTGTACTGAATGCAAGAAAATTGTTACCATAAAACATTTTTTTTAAGTACTTCTACTGCTACTCAAGTGGCCTTGCTTGAAGTCTAATACCTTAAACCTATCATTGCCACTCAAAACATGTCACATTTTCCTATCCAACTATCAAGCACCCTTGAACCCATCTGCTCCATTACGTACACGTTGCTTTCAACTTCGTTCGAAAGGATTACCTGGGAACATGCACAAACGTTCCTTTCAATCTTCCTCAGCCAGTCACTTTTACTTCTTCTTCCCGACCCGAAAAAAGCCCGCACGCTCGCTCGAGTGAAATTTCGGCAGATTTAAGGTCGCTGTGGCTTTCCGATGCTGTATGCAAATCGTACCAGCCCCGGCACCACAACCTTTTGTCAGTCTGCTCCTGATGCTTCCGAAATAATCGATATTTTTAATTAAATTTCTTAGACCCCAATATCGGTGAGCCGGGGTCGTGATTGACATTCGACCTCAGCGGGAAGTACATCCCATTGGGCTACCGCGTAAAGGGAAGAAGGAGGAAAGAGAGGAGGAAGATGTGGTAATTGAAAAAACGGAAGAGCTGCGCCTAGAAGATAGGTACGAAAGCCCGGGTGCTTTTAAGTTGGATGTCTTCGCAGATCGGTGCGACATCTTTGAGAAATTGGGTCGAGATTTGAGGGAAGGGTTTGCGTTATTTTTGGAACCGGCTTGGAACAGCTGATTTGGAGGGGAAAGAAGAGTTTGAAAATCATCTTTTTGCTTCTCAGTAAAGCAAGGGGAAAATTATTGCATTAAAATGCTTTTTAAGTAAATCAACTCCCAAAGCACACAATCACTTCTCTGATTGCAGCGATAATTGTAATTCGTTTTCACATTTGCGTTTACTCCACTCCCGTTTGCCACATGTCGTTGAGCAGGTGGGTGGTTGGCATCCAGCACCATTTCCACTGGCGAAAAGTGCAGCGTTCTATTTCTGGCACTGCGGCAACAATCGCACCACGCCGCAGGCCGCACTACTTTACTTCACTATCTAATAACACACCGTACTGTAGCGTGTTTCTTCTGCCTGCTACTGTAGCTTCGGCACCGGTATCATTTTCCCTTCCTTACGGTGGCAATAAAAGTCAATTATGTGAGGCCACTGAGCAAAGCGTCAGCAAGTGGGCGCAGCGCACCGAAATTAGGGGTAAGGTAGAAACAAGCAAACCCATCCCGGCCACGGCGACAGAGAGCGGGACGGGATGGGCTGCTAATTATACTCCTATGAAACCGTGTTACATGCCTGCAGACGATAACGAAACATCGGTGCGTATAATGGGCGAAAGCTGCCTCTATTCCCTTGCGGGTTAAGCTAACCAGTACCCGGCACGAGGGTGCATAGTTCGCCGATGTCTACCGAAAGACAAGGGAAACGAAAACCCTTCCTACTAGACAAAGGATTCCAAGAAAGAGATATACAACTGGGGAGATGAAACAGAGATACTACCCCTAGCAGTGTCTGCCAAACGAGGCTCCATCCAAAAGGCTTTACGGAACGGCAGCAAAATAAACACACACAAAACAGAAAACAACCGAAAGGCGTCCAGAAAAGCGGAAACGAAAACCTTGACTCGGGGAGATTTATTAGCATAACTGGCGTAACGAAGGTCGGCCAACCGCCAAAAATCGGCACCCCGATCGCTTACGCCCCGGTGTGCTGCGGTGGGGGGGTTTGCAATGTTCTTTTTTGTTGCGAAAGATTGCCGATTACTGTGTAACGGGCCACTGACGAGCAGAAACAGGAACGGAATAAAATAATGACGCTTGGTTCCGTGAAAAACAAAAAGACTCTACACGTGGCGCGAGGCTCTTGAAAGGCATTTTCCTTCGGTTAGTTGGGCTGCCGAGGGTGAAAGCTTGATGCTAAGGTGAAGCACTTTAATGCAGCAATTGCACAGAGGAAGGAGTACACACTTTGAAGCTAAATTGCATACCGAGTGGCTTAGATACAGAGATTTTCAGATTAGATACAAAACACTGCAGTAATAAATTATTGTAGTTTTGCTATAAAAATATGTTGGTTGCATTTTTATAGCATTTCTAGTTATCTTTACGAAACTTGGGCTCTCAATGCAAAGGAAAAAAAACTTACTCATATCCTGTCCGTAGTTCTAAATGATTCCAACGAACCCATTCAACAATGAACAACACACGGGAACTAATTATGATAACTTATCTCTCTAATGATTATTTCTAATCAACCTCCCCC
>KB671699.1:84166-107900 GCA_000349105.1 Anopheles epiroticus
CACAAAAGAGTTGTTGAAGAGCTCAACGAAAGATATCATCGGCGGATCAACTTGCTTCTAAAAATAGAACTCATTTCCCAAACGACTTCAACCACGAGCCTGCCCGCTCCAGCCGCCATCAAAGTTCTGTGTCACACAAAACAATAAGATTTTCGCTTCTAATTTGTGCCAGCGCAAGTACACCCTGCCACGAAGCCAGGACTGTGCGCTAGTGTGCTAGCTCGTGCGAAAAACTTTTGCCCGCCCGGTCCGTTTGTGATTGCTTCACACGGTCTGCGGTGGACAGGCAGACTTCGTTCCAGCCGGCCGGTGCCCCGGTGGCACATCCATCAAGCCGAACCAGTCAATGTCAGCGAAGGGTTCAATCAAACACACAAAGCGAATCCACACGCAAATGCGTTGCGTGCTGGAGTAGCAAGCAAAAAAAAAGGAAACGAGACAGGGAAAGGATTCTTATCCTTCGCCTGGGTATTATTTCAGCCCCGTTTGGAGCAACAAGAACTCAAGCAAGAATGAACGAATCGAGCGGCCGGATTGGATGGAATGTCAGTGCGCAGCGCGTTTGGGATCATCATCCACGGTTCGGTTTGCAGAAGATGGACAGGATGGGCCGCCGGCTGAAGCAATAACAGAACCGTATGCGTGTCACTACCGATACACACATACGACCGGAGGCTGAAGGCATGCCCGTGTGCGCTGCCGGACGGGAGGGGAGAGTTAAAAAAAATACACAACCAGCGGAAAAGAAAGCTCATCCAGCAGCATGGCCGTGGTGCTGGCTTGCCGATGTTCCTTTTCCCTAGCCCGTTGTGTACACGAGCGTGTTATGCGAACGGTCGAAACGTCTCGTGTGGAGCATGGGATGGAGCGTTCATCTGTCAAACGCCTCCGCTAATAAGCTGCGAAGTGTGTCCGTCAGGATATCTTTTGCTCGTCACCGGCACCGGTTTGCCTCTAGCTGACTGAGACGGTAGTGGGCACAACAGCAGGAAAACACCGAGAGCAAACGAATTGTCAGTTGTGACATGTGCTCCCGCTGTCATTAGTGAGCGTGGCGCGTGTGTTACCATTTTGACACGGAAAATAATTAAGGCAACACGGGCGACAAACCCACAGCCCCTCTTGGATGAACTGCTGTGTGTAAAGTGTAAAGTGTGCCAAGCCCGTTGCTACAAGATTATGCCTTATTTATTGGATGTTGTACGATTTAAGTACCTATTCCGAAAGGACGAGGTTTTCGGGTCACTTCAGTGTTTGACGCTCCCACACTCATTCACTAAATCGAGAAAATTAAGCACGGCGAAGACAGCGGGAGAGCTTTCATAACATTCGGTGTCTGTCTCATGCCAGCCTCGCGCCTAAACATTCCACAAACCGCCTGTCGCTGCTGTATCACTTTCACGAAAACCGACCCAAAGACACGGCGGTTTGGAATGTCAGCATGAGACCAAGTGCGTTGGCAGTAATCCGCCCTGTGAGACAGAGGGTGTATGGGGAGCACGCAAGACAAGCATTGGAGCATTGGAGCGTCGGATTTTAAATCGGGCCGGATCACGAAAGCTTTTAAGGCGCGGCAACGAGATTATGAATAATGAAAGCAAATTGAATAATAAATTAGTGTGCTTGGCAGGGCGAGGGCGGGGCGGGGCGGGTCGGTGCGCGGGGACGCCTTTGCACCACCCTTTGCGGTAGGGGGTTGGTACCGCGCTTCGAGTGACAGGATACGGGTCGCCTGATGAGGCTTAAAGGGGTTGAGGAGGGATCCGGTAAGCCTTGCGCTTGAGATACCGCTCTCCTGCCCAAATGACAAATAATGACAAATTTTAAAAGGGCCAAAGAGGACCATGAGTCTCTTTGGAGCTTCATTCTTTTTTTTTTTTTTTTTAGCGGAAAGGTAAATCAAAACATTGCTGGCAGGGACGCGGTTGGAGGAAGCGTAGCCCAAGTCCGTGGGGAATGCTTTGCTTAAGAGATTGAAATTTATGAGCATTATCTACGTTTTATAATTTATTAGGCACAATTTATTCCCCGCTCGGGCGGTCCCGCACGGTTCTGTGTTCTTTGTGATTTTGTGCTGGGAACGTTGTAAAGCCGGTCGGTTTTTTTTTTTGTTGAAACAGCTTTGCACTGCATAATAGACTGAGGCAGATATTTCTGGCTGTAAGGCAATATTCACTCACTCGCTTTTTCACAGCGCAAAGGTACGGGGGGAATCAATATGCATGTCACGGCTTAAAATAACTAGCTCACTGCCACGGTGATACGGTGATACTTGCCCATACTTTCCCTTCCCCTTCCCAGGGTGTACATTTTATCTTTTCCGATCGGCTTAGTCCGTCGAGTTTGCCAACCTCGGGTCCATGGTAATCGTGTCCCATCACGAAATGCACACACCGATCGTGATATGGTGCAGAAATTGATTTATCAAATAATTTCTTCTTCCACACTTCATCACCGGCCAACCACACCGACACACTGTTCCAAGCGCCAGTATACAATTATCCAGATCGATCGTTGTGTGTGTTTGCGATAGGCATGGATAACAAACATGGCGGTAAAAGGAGATTTTTGTTGCACAAAGGGGACGGGCTGCAGGCTTAGGCAGCGATAGTGCACCGTAAATGCAAGGCACGTGTGTTCGGTGCATGTGCAGCAGCCATTCATCAAACTAGTGCACAATCGCAAGCGAGTAATTAACTTCCGCCACGTTGACTAAACAATGGCGCGGGTTTTGATACATGTTTGGTTGAATGGATGCATAGCGACCGGCAGGAACGAGTCGGTGAAATTGATTTTGGTTGTAGGTAATTTGTAGCGGAAAATAATAGATTCAAAGCTGCCTCTTTATTGATGTAGTGTTGTTACTGATTCTATTGTGTGCCTTAAATAATATTTTTTGATTTAGGGGTCATTTTTCAACACAATAAAACGGTCAAAACTAAGGTTACATTTAGATTAGCTTTCATTGAACGAAGGTTAATATTTTTGTTGACAGACGGCGCTTTGTAGATGTGTGCTCATCGTGAGTTATATCAAATTTTAAAATAGGTTGAATTTGATCTTTTATCGCACAAAGAGGCTCACGAAACGCTATCCCTGACGTTATTAAACTTGAACAAATAATAAATTCTAATTATTTTTTTATAAATTCACGTTATTTTTTTCGTTATCGAAGTGATTTTTAGAGCAGACAATTTCAATTCGATTAAATTGATGCGGTAATAGGAATTATGGTTTGTGTAACGATTGTCTTAAAGGGACTAGATACTTATTATGGAGATCTAGTCCAGTGGTTCCTTAACTTTTTTTTACTCAGCATCCTCTATACGGTCACGTTAGATAGCATCATTTTAAGACACTTTTTAAGTAAAATAATTAATGCATTTTAGATCTCGTTTTTGATTGCAATTTTATATGTTAATCGAACTCAGCCCTCAGGTTTGTAGGGTTGAAGCAAGCAAAAACTTTGTTGCTCTATATTGGATGATTTTTTAAAATTGAACTTAAAATTTGAGTGTCCCTGTATTTTTCCACTCCAAAATAATGGTAACCAATGGTGAACAATGCCTTCAATTCCTCTTTTTTGGAACTGTTTGAAAAGTACCGAGAAAAGATAATGACGTTCTAAATTTGAAAATATGTTTAATATAAGAAATCTTTAATTGATAGAGTACATCACGTGTATCGTAGCATCATCTGACGTTGTCTCAAATTTTATCTAAATATTTTACCTAAAATGCACAAGTTTCACATAATGAATGTTTTTGCAATTGCTGAAGCTTTCTCGATGTGTATTTAATGTTGCTATATTAAATTTTATCATTAAAACAAGACCAAAGACCTTCCCAATGTGGTACAACACATTCTCTGTTATCAAAATATTGACAAATAGTTATATTTATTAGTCCGGTAAATCCCTTACAGCAGTGTGAATGTAACGAATAATCACAACATGATGTTAGTGTTGTTGTTGAAGAAGCGCTATCTAGTATTAACTTTAGCAAATAAATACACTAGAGCCATGCCTAATGATGAATATTGGTGTTGTCTCAAGCATTCTTCTAGAATAATCCCTACCCACGTTAAACTCTGCAACAGTGTTGATTCACCTGTCCGTTCCCTGTCTTAAGCATTCATAATTAAGAAAAACATCGCTGATTTAACGGCTTAACAGCGCATGACCAAGCGGCACTGGCCACGACAGGGCATTCATTTCGTTTGTTTACCTTTGCCAACCAACCCCGACCACCAAAGAAAGCACTCACTTCAAGTCGAAACCGACAGCCGCAGCAGTAGCAACAGCACCAGCCAAGGGCTAAGATTTCCGCGCCGCATTACCAACCAGCTAAACAAAAACCCATCACTACGCCAATAGGTGTGTTTTTAATTTTAATTTCCCATCGGCTACCGCGGGAATGAGGAGGGAAAACAAAACACACGAGCCTTTTTGTACGCCGTATCGTTCGGTTCGCTAATTGAATCTTTGACCCTGGGTTGGGTGGAAACTCAAAAGTAAAAAAACAAACGGGCAACCATTCTTCTCCCTTGGAGGACGAGTTTCATGATGTTGCTTTTGTTTTCCAATTGTATCGAAATAATTACCGGTGAAAGCACGGAAAGCTGTTACACAAAGCGTTTTTTTTTCGTGCGGTTGAACATGCTTCACGAAGTTAATTGACGTGCGTTAAGCTTCGGGACGTGCGTTGTTTTATGTTTCCTCACAGTTTTTGCTTTACACTGTTCGACTTAATAAGCTTATAGAGTGGTTTTATGGCAATGCCTTTTTGACAGAAAAACATTGCATTATTTGCTCCAATAATGGTAAATAATAAGATTTAGCACAAACGAGCATGTTTTAAAAAAAACAGGGTACGTTGGCGTGGGCCGAAAAGATCAATAATAGCCATTTCGTTGAAATAATGATTGGAATTTTAAGGTCCTCACTTCAACCGAACCGAACAAAGCCCTCACTGGACAAAGGAAAATTTCGACAAAAAGTTTTTTGTGATTTCCTGCAACTTTGCCCCCAAAGGGCCAAATTATTAGGTTGAATTAATTTCAACTTAACTGAATGGCACTGGACAGTAAGAATATCCTTAAAAAAAAAGTGACAAGCAAAAACGTAATTCCACGAATCAATTAAAACGGTGTAAAAACTCTTACTTAAGCATATTACAAGCCTGCGTTTGAACCTTTTTTTTCGTCGTCGTCTCCCTTCCCAAGGGAATTTTTCCGAGGTCCTCAATTTTTTCCTCTCACTGTGGGTGGCCCGTTAAAGGCACGCTAGAAAACTTTCAAACAAGCTCATCAATTATTGAAAGTTTCCAGATACTCCAACAGTCTTGGAATGGAGTGAGAGAGAGAGAGAGATAGAGAGAGTAAAGAAGGGCTTGTTAAAACAATTCTAAATACCAACTGGAGGAGGTACGGGTGTGTTGGTGTCGAGTTAAGCAGGGGGCCAGAGCCTTTTAACAAAGCCCCTGGTGGAAGGGCTGTAAAGTGTAACGGCAGAGAAAACACAAGACCCCGAGCAATCGATACTGCACGAAACTTTTTCTCCGGAAGCTAAACTTACACCTTGAATAAATCATTCCCCTTGAAAGCTATCTATTGAAAAATGTGCACCGGCTTGAGTTTTTCGCCCCAAACCTCGCGAGGAGCCGAGTGGCGAGGTCAATCCATTCTTCCAGTTTGGAGGTTAACTAAAATGGGGAAAACACGAACAGTGTGCGCCTTGTACCTGTGCGCTTGCAATACGCTCTTATTGTGCTTTTCCCCGTGCAGCACAAACTCTCCACGTGGGCAGGTGGGACGGGGAAGAGAAACATTTGATCGCCACTTTACGCCTCGAGGGAACACGGACCGGGCGGCCAGTCGAAGGCGAAGAAGCAAAGTTGAAGCTGCACGAACGGGGGACGGGACGCGCGACGCGGTCGTAAAGTGAGCCACTGGAGAGCGCACCAAAAGAGGGACGAGCACGCGATCACGGATAATGGTAATTTTTCATGATTTACGGCCATCAACTGTTTACGTTCGATTTTTCACGGCTTCGCCACGTGCTGCGTCGAGTGCGTTATACATTATGGATGGGAAAAAACACCACCAGCAGCAGCAGCGGTAGCACCAGTAGCGGCCGCTGATTGTCTTTGGTGTTGACTCGCACTCTTCTCTCTTTCTTTCCTTTACTGGTTACATCTTTTACCCATCATCTCCAAACCGTCGGGAGCATATAAATCACACTGGCAGCTCGGTCAAGAAAGTACCCCTAATTGAGAGTGAAACGTAACGGCCAGGGGAAAATGGATCCCACTGTATCGTTACCAGTTTTGACGGAACGGTTTTTGTGGAGTTTGGAGTTTCTTAGGTTTTTTGGCTCACCGCTGTATCGTATTGTTTCGTTGGTGCTCGATCAATCAAAACTGCTGCCAGCTGACTGGTGGTAGGAGCAGCTTTCAACGCAATCTTTGGGTAAGAATCTCCTTCGACAGTTTCTACCGAAAGCAAAATTGAATTAAATGCTAGTAAACCATCATCGGGATGATGAAACGGTCGTGTCTTCTGGATAGAATCTTTTCCATTTTATGAATAGAGTTTCTACTATTTGAACAGGATTCAAATAAAATTAAAAAAAAATTAAAATTTCATATTCGAGATATGAAATTTTAAATCTAGCAATATTATTTATTTAGTTAAAGGAAGTGCCCTGCGTTAGGCCGTAGTAACGTCTAAGTTCATTTCCCGATAGATGTCTCTTTCAATCTATCTTTAAGTTTTGAATGCTTGACTGTAAACGTGCTCTATCAACTGTAAAAATCTATATCCGCCAGGGTGTAAGAGAGGCAAAACAGATTGCTCGAATGTGGAGTGCAGTTTCTTGAGAAATAACAATGAGATACTAAGACACTAAGATTCTAACTCTTTAGTTTGTTTCCCGATAGATGGCTCGTTCAATTATTCTTTAACCCTTGTGCATTCGAATATAAACGTGCTCAATAAGCCTTGAAGATGCTTTAACTAAAAAAGGCAGCAAAGACCGCAAGTATGGGGACTTCTTAAAGTGTTATGTATTCCCTGTACGATTTTAAATAAACTTCTATTTTGCAAAAACAAGACAACAACAGCGTTTCAGTAAACACGACGATCTCATTAAAATATCTGCTTACCTAATTCCAACACCAAATTATTCGCCACGAGGAGGGTGGAAATGTTCATTTCTCCGTCTGCAGTAATCTTACATTTGTCTCTGTCAAATTGTGCACTCGACACAAATTATTCCACCATCCACCCAAACCCGTCAAAAAAACGAATGGAATCATAAACTTTACGAAATTAAAATCGATTACGAGCGAATAAACTTTTACGCAGCTTCAGCGCTAATTACTTCACGCGGTTTTCGTGCTCCAGTGTCTGCTTTTTTCCCACACCTAACCAAGCATGTGATGCTGAGAACTCCCTTTTATACCCCTGCCAAACAGACGCATCGTAAACGGATTTTCGTATGGAATGTCATTTCGGAGGTGTGTGTGTGTCTGTGGCTGTGGCTGCGTCGAAACGAAAGAAAATGTGAGAAAATTTAAGTTGATTAACACTTTTTCTAATTATCTTCACCCAAACTGTAGGTGCGGAATGGCGGCACAGGAACGGAAAGGCCATTAGATTTGTGTAGCTCACGGGTAGATTGAGGCACTCACGAAAGCTCTCACGAAAGCGGAAAGTCATCAAGAGTCGGCTAGTAGATTGCTGGTCGGTGTAAAGAATCCTGCTAACGCGTGTTCTCCCGCAAGAAACCGTTCACTTGAACAGAAGTTAACTTAACGAAGCACGAATCGAATCTTCCGCCCACCATAGAAAGCATCATCGAATAAGTGTGTTCCTGTGTGTGTGTGTGTCCGCGTGTGTGTGGAAATGAAAAGCTCTCTGTAGATAGTGTGCCGCACGTTTTCCCACTTCCCGCCCAGCGTTCGAAATAATGTTCACGGTGGTTTCGTGCGCAACCGTAGCCGCGCAGCAACAGGAAGCCGAAGCAGCAACCGAAACAGTGGGCCAGGTGAAACAGACACTAGGGACGGGCGTACGGCCGACCGCGGTACGGTGGGGCAGTGGGCAGCGACTTAGTGTACGTGTACGGCGAACGGTCGCCATGTCGGTACGGCCGCGTGGCGCGATCGATGGGCCGAGTCGCGGCTAGCAAACCGCGCATCCGGCGACCCCGCGGCGCGCTACTGCCAAATGTTGTCGGTCGTGCTGAGTGCAACCACCACGATAACAATGAACAGAGGCGAGCAGGAGAATCTCTACCGGCAGTCACGCAATCTACGGCTGCAGCAGCAGGAAGCGAAAGCGCACCAGCAACAGCAGCAGCAGCAGCAGCAGCAGCTGCAGCACGCGCAACACCAGCAACTTGGGAAGCGCCACTACTCGTACGGCAATATACACCAGTTCAGCGGTGCCACCGTGGCACTGCCACCGATCATGATCGCCCGCGGGCTCGGCTCGTTCGCGATGGACGACCAGCAGCTGCGGCAGGCCGGCCCGGCCTGTGACGATCTCGTGCTGAGCGTACTGAAGTCGCCGGTGAAGGAGACGACGAGCCTGCTGACCGGGAGCCGGTCGGCACTGTCCGCCAGTCCGAGCGCAGGCAGCAACGGGATCACGATGGGGGGAGGCGGTGGCGGCTCGACGCAAACGCAAACACCGAGCCCGTGTGCGACGGGCGGTGTGTCCCCCGGCGGTGGCATGATCAGCTACCGCACGCTCCAGGGCTCGGAGGACGACCTGGTGGACGATGTGGAGTCGGCCATCGAAACGACGGAGCTGAATGCGGGCGATCCGCACAGGGCACCGCTGCACCCGGGCGGCGCTTGTGCCTCCTCCTCGCCGCGGGCGCTCAAGTTTCTGCGCCGGTTTCGGCCGGGCAAGCCGGCGCGCGCGTTCGAGCCGCACCACAAGCGGGTGCCGACACCGATGCGGCGCAAGAACCGCAGCCGGTCGCGGTCCCGCTCGAACGACATACTGGACGGGGTGGGCGCGAGCCAGGGCAACATTGTGGTGGACGATGACGACGACGATGACGTCGATATGGATGAGGACGTGCACGAGCTGCCGGGTGTGGGCGGCATGGGCGGAGGCATCGGAGGAGGAGGAGTAGGAGGAGGCGGCGAGGCGGGCGGTGGGGCGTCGGGAGGCGGCGGGGGCAAGAATTTGGGCGTGCCGAATCCGTACTACCCGATCGCGCTGCCGATCGACCAAGCGTTCAAGGCCAAATACGTTTTCCACCATCGGCGCGGGAAAACCGTGCAGGAGCGGTTCTACGTCTTTCTCGAGCATCCCGGCGGTTGGCTGTGTTTTGTATATCACTTCTCAGTGTAAGTATGGGGCTGGCTGGGTATTTGCTCCGCATTGCACATTAGATACTTCTGACGACTTGATTGAAACGGCTGAACAGGGTTTTATCTGTTCTGTTAGGGGCCATCTTTAAATTACGTATCGCAAATAAAAAAAATGATTTTAGGCCCTCATCCCCACCTCGTAAAGCAAATCGTTAGCTTATCTTCCCTTATGTGACAAATCGTAACGCAACCCCCATTCCTACTAAATGAGTATTGCGTAATTGATGGACAACCCCTCAAATATTAGGTTTTGATGACAAGTCTTTGGTGAATCAGCGGGTTCAAAGAGCAGTGGTTCTTCCAGGGTCAAGACGTTCAATGTGATCTTTAAAATATTAGATATTGAAAAGTGAGAATTTTCATCGAATTAAATGCAAGGATATTAGTGTTACAGTTGACCATTTAATTAATACTAACCGAGCTAAACTACACATACTTCTTAGTATAAAGAGTTCAGAAGTATACAGGGTTGTAGTGATGGTCTGGCTGAACTGAGTCTCTACAAGAACCTGTACGCTTCAAATTCTTACACCGAAGAACATTCAGTTTCCACGTTCACGATGCGAATCCTTTTTCTTAAACCGCCTTAAGCACCCCTAAGCCAGGCGAAGCATAATTTATTACCTGTCACAGGAAAGAACTAGAACTCCTTCCCCCTCCGTGTCAAAACTTTACAGCATTGAAGCGTAGCTCAATACTTAACATTATCATAAATCCGACTACAAAGTTGAAGAACACTCCACCCTCCATGTTCACGGTGCAACCAGGTGCGTTAAATTATATCGCTCATTGCTCTCCTAGTGCTGCACGCTTGCTTGGGCGGCGGGGATGGCCCACGAAGCACAGATAATGATGAACGCTCAGTGGTTTAATTAATTTACCACATAACAACATAATTTGTGTGCTTGCGGGTAGCTGGGGGAGGCAACATAGACAATGTGTCGTAGCGGGGTAAGAGGCATTTTTGAAATGAGCTATTTTAGAAGAAGTTGCGGTTAAATCTAAAACCGTAACAGCCAATAGCGCTTCTCGCAGGAAGCTCAACCCCATTTAAAACAGATTGTTAAAAATTGATGTACGTTCTCTGGAATCTATTGCGATTATTATCTATGCATGATGCTGATCTTGGAATCTATTTTCAGCCAGCATGGCTGAACTGACGGTGTCAATGAGTTTGAGCACCATGTCATGTTTTTGTTTGTACCTTTGCCCCAATTTACACGTCCTACACGTGTCATTAATTAATGGCAGTTTCTTGTTCTGTCTGCTGCAACACGAGGTGAAAGTTTTCCCCATTCAAGTATGGAGAGAGAGAGAGAGAAAGGGTTTCTTCTACTTGCATTTCCTTACCCGTGTCTATGGGGATGTATTTTTAATTACATTCGAAGACACACAACGCGGAACAGATGCACCAGATGGGGAGTGTCGTTGCACTGAAAGTGAGTTTTGAGTCTGCCGGTTTGATGGTAAGAAGCGAGTGAATGTGTCATCAAAATATGCGTCACGAGCACCCGGTCCCAGTCTTGTTGAGAATTATAATGATGCTCCACGTACATTGTGCTCATTGTTAGGGATTAAAGAGCTGCTCGCGTGAAGTCTCAAGGGATGTAAGGTGATTCCAAACTAGAAAGACATGCAAGAGGATGAATTTCAAAAGACTTCATCTTAAAAAATTCCAACTATAAACTCAATTTTACGTACAGAGAGCATCGCTAGCATCCAACTCCAAACTGAAACCACTCGATATTTAATGTAATAAAACACCCCGGATTAGATAGCATGAAGCCTTCGTAGTGATGCACAGCGTACCTACTCCCTTCCCTTCGATAATATCATAATCCCAACCCAACCTCAATCCTTTCGGGAAAGCCAACCGTGCAGCTCGTGGCGCGGTATGCAAAACTTTCAAGGTATGTTTCTTCCATTTCCAGATTTACCGATCCGGGTTTCGATTTTCGCCCGTCACTCCCCTCGACATCCCTCCCTCTCGGTACACATTCCATTTGCCGCACAAGTTCCACGAACGCTTTTCCACTAGGCTAAGGGACTTCAATCTCCTGAACACGGTGTTCTCGTAAATATCTACCGACTGATACCGAGACGATGGATAGCGTTGAAGTTAAACAAATCACCGTACGGTTGGGCATTCGCTTCGCGGCAATCGCACAACGTAATCTTTCCACCGGGTGGCCCTGGCAGCTGATTGAGACGAGCCATAGGCGGGATTTGAATTGAACGGTTGGTGGAATTTTTCATGCCAAGCTGTGCGCGAGTCGCGCTCGATTTCGAACTACCCCTCGACGGGGAAGGCTTGTCCCGGCTTTGTGTTTTGTGCAGCAGAATGGAGAACGGTGCACAATGGGAAAGAAAAAGGAATATTTATAAATTTAGGATTTTTATAGAAATGCTTTATGGCATTTGGTTATTTCTGTTTCGTTCATTCAACTAAAGGCTCTCAAAATAAATTGTCCTAATTTATATCATTTTAGACATTTATTTTGTCCAATATTGATGAACAGCCGAGCAGCCGAGACAAGGTGTTGTGCCGTCTTCACCCACTGCTGCGCACGTCATTCAGCGTGGAAAAGGAGAAGATATTATCCGAACCGGAAGCGATCCGTTCCGCACTTTGCCCCTTCCCCAACCTCCATTCCCCACAGCTTCCCCACCATTGAGTACGTTACCATTTACGTAGTTCGTTTGTAAATTCCTTTCCATCCGCATCACTCCATCCTTCGCGCTCGTTTCACAACCGTCGATGAAACGGAAGCTTGCCGTGGAGAAGAGTTTACAGCTCGTTTGTGCTTCCACTCCGGCTGACCCTCTCCGGGCTGATTCAATTCCACCGCTAACACCCGCCACTTGTGCCGCGGGTCCATTACATTAATCTAAAATTAATGTGCAGCCAGCGTAGAGTCTTTGGGCTTTTTTTTGGGTTCCGGTTTGTGTGCGATATATCTCCGAGACGGTGCGAGAACGGAAGCCACAGGAAAAAGGGTGAAAAACACACAAAAAAGACTTACTGCAGTGCACTCTTCCGTTTGCCTAGAGCGGGTTGCAATTGATAATATTAATCTTTGACAGTGAAGCTACTCAATTTTTTTCCTCTTACACACTGGAAAGGATCACACAGCACCTCTTTGTCTTAAAAGCTGGAATACATCGTAATACATTAACTTCCAACCCTTGTATCGAGCGCCAATAATTCATCAATATTATAGAGAACAAAAAATAACGAGCTTAAAATTTACCCCCCCGACAAATGAGGTCAGACAGCATGCGGGCAGTTTATATATTGAAACACGAAATTAAAACGTCATTTGCACAAACTCTCCAGGCCCGAGCGTAAACGTTAAATGAAGCTTCAATCGCATTGATCCGATTCCGTTTATCAATTAAAACACAATCCTGGTTGATGCATCGGAATTCTGTCAGCCAGTGGAAAAAAAAACCCCGATCAATTATTGCTGTTGCGATATTGACAGCACACGACCCACCATAGGTAGAAAAGGATATTTTTTGCATTGGAACCTCCTTCACCGGAACATTAATGCAAAGTGACGGGCCAAATAAAATTTAATTCTACCATTTATTTCCCCGAGCTTAAAGTGCAAAATGGCCATTCAACGCCCCGAATACGGCGCCAAGCACACCATTGCACGTTATTCTTCCCGACAATTAACACTTCAAACAATCCTTTCCCGCTTGTGAAGCCTCTCGTTGTGACTGCGCTCCTTTAAAACAGTGTTTTTTTTCGGTCTGAGCCTCTTGAGACTCCTTCCCTCCAGTCGCCTGTCTTTGCTGGTAGGGGGAAGGATGTTTCGTCGACAGCAAATGTCAGCCCCATGATCCATGATGAGGCCTGTTGCGCCGGGCGGCCATCAGCGTCTGTCACGAGCGCGAGTCGTCGAGCAGAGAGGCCGAAGCGAGATGACAGGCAGGGCAAATGCTTGACTTCCCGTACCCGTCTGCTACGAGGAACCGTCCCGTGCTGTCCTGTCTGTTCGGTGTGTGTGTGTGTTGATGGAAGTGCTTCTACGTTTTCCACACAGAAAGCAGAGAGCACACAAGCCGGCCTCTTTCCATCCGTTAACTCGCCTATTAAGCTAGTTGTTCACCCCCTTTTTCGCCTGTTGTTTTCAAACGAAAATTGGATCCTTGAGCTGTGATCTTCCCCCGTCGCGTGGAAAACTGGTAACGATAACACTCACTCACTACAAAAGCGCTTGCCGTATAAGCCGTATTGTTTCTTACCAGCATGAAATATCCCGTTCTTTCGCCTGTTCGCGGCACAGAACCCCGGCGCAGGCAAGCGCGCAGTGACATTTAGCAGCCTAAACCATGGGAGAGGATACGCTCCAGTACGATACGTGTTTATGAAGCGAGTGAAATATGATTGAAATTCTATTTTCAGCCACATTATATATTCTGCTTCCGTGTGCTGCTGGTAGCGCGCCACCAAGAACGGATCGAGCCAGAGGCTGAAAAACAGATAAAATATGTTCCCCGCCAGCGGGGGTTTCGCCTCCAGCGAGGTGGCCTGAATCTTCTTGCTCGTGTCAAGATTTTTAAAGTTTTTTTTTTTTCTACCGTTAGCTTTAAGCTTACGAACAAAGCACCATTAAGGCGATAAGGGATGATTTCTTTCGAACGGAGCAAATGACACCGATCGTAAAGCAGCGCAGACCATCCCGTCGATTTGTGACAGCTCCGCGATTGCATCTCCCATCTGGCTGGGGCTGTGGCCATAAAGATGATAAAGACCGGTTGCTTTATGAGCGGGCGCGTTCACGTGCGCTGGGTCATAAAATCGTTCCCCTCCATCGCGGCACTGTCGCCAGAACCAATCACACGCCACGACGAGCGACATTCCACGAGAGAGAGAGAGAGAGAGAGAGAGAGAGAGAGAGAGGGAGGCTGGTGGTGAATGCGGGTGACAATTATGGGGCAAGTAGAAGCAATTTCTAGCGATTTTTGCTCATTACAAATGAGCGGGAGGGGGGACACCAGATGCGGAATAGTTGCAACTAAAGGAATGAGAAAATTGTCTTAGAGTTGCGGTCAAATAAAAGTAATAAAGTGCGGTTTTCTGGGTCAAACAAAGATTAAGTTGTGAAAAATAAAACACGCCAAGTTTAAGGTAAGGATTTTTTAAAACCCCCTTGGTAATTTTACCAGAGTGCATCGGAACTTTCTAATTAAACCGTTTACCCTAGCGCTTCTCACCTAATACCGTGCCGTTTTCTTACATTTCAGATTTTTGCTTGTTTTAGTGTGTCTGATATTTAGCGTACTGTCGACGATAGACGAGTACAGTAAGTTCGCGAACGAGACCTTGTTCTGGATGGAGATCTGTCTGGTGGTGTTCTTCGGCGTCGAGTACCTGGTCCGGCTCTGGTCTGCCGGCTGCCGGTCAAAGTATATGGGCTTCTGCGGCCGGTTACGCTTCATCCGCAAACCAATCTGTATTATAGGTAAGTGTACCGCCTTCGGTTAATTTCGTATTCTATTAGAGACGAAATTAAAAGCACGACACTTCGATTTCAAATGCATACTACTCGTACATATTTAACGTGCCACCGTTGCACCGAGCCCGCCGATGGAGGCGCCTGGTGCCGGTTCCAGCAAGGAGCTTTCAGTGCGGCGATACTTTTATTTATTCTTTGCTGGCCCCGTAAGCAGCACGGTTTCCGGTTTTTAAAAGTCCGGTCCGTGCACTTTCGCCGTCTTGTGTCAGGGTGCGCTAATGCGCCAAGAGCACAAAGCAGTGCTCCAAACACACACACACACACACACACACACACACACTGGCAGGAATGGAATAATTTCGGAGGTCCACTCTAGCTCTTAAGCCCCTCGTACCGGGTGCTAATGTCCAGCTTGTGAAGCTGGTGCTAATGTCCAGCTTCCACCCTGCTTACCTTCCCCGGTGAAAGTGTCTAATAAATGAATGGCAATTTAAGGGTTCGCCGCAACTTGTGCATAAATAATTGTGCCCCCCCCCCCCACACCCTGCACGGTACCCCTCCGCCGCTTGTACCGAGGCGTTGTACCAGTATAAATGAGTTTGCTCATCATTTAACCACACCACCGGCGTGGTTGTGAAATCACTCACACTGCTGCAGTGCGCCCTGGAAGGTATTGCCCGTAGGCGTCACGCCAGGACCTTAGCCTCAAAACACACTCCAAAAAAAAAAACAAGACCGGAACCCACCGTTGAGAACGAACGCAAGTGTAGGGAACCAACCGCACACACACACACAGGGAACAAACGGAACGGACAATAGCGAATGCGACAGATGTGTCCATCCGCCTCGAGGGGTTTCTGCCTAACCGTCCTGCCAGCAAAAGTGTACAAATCTCATGAATTATTCATGACCAGTAGCTGCTGCACTACTGCCGACAATCTACTACTGCTAGGCCGGTCAGAGCCCCAGAATAGTCGTGAGCACCGGGGCCCCAAAACCGTAAGCATATGTTCCGCTGCACTTAATGAAGAATTCTAACGGGAGAGTGAAAAAAGACAACAGCACAATCGAATTCCGGTACCGCCCGGTTCGGAAGGTCAGCTTACGGCTTTGGCTTTCTTCTTGCCGGTGCACGCCCTGAATAACGCCTCCCAACCACCCCCTCTCATTAGCATTTCAATTTGAGTTGGTGCAAAGTTCTACCCCGTTTGTCACACGCCCGGGCTGCCTGCAAGTGCTTAACCTGGCCACGCAAAAGAAAAAGCCGAGTCTGAAAACCCGATTCTCGAGGATTCCAGTTTTTCCAACGGAAAGCACGTGAAAAATATGAAGGATAAATTTTCTTTTCATTCTGTTCGCTTGTTCCAGCGAAGTTTTCTTGCTGCAAGGATGATAACCACGGTTACCGGGCGCTGGGCTGTGGGGAACCGAAAGGAATGGACTTTTGGCACGGGATGTGCCTGCATTACTTTCGGCGGAGAATTAGCTCGAAGCTAATTCGTCTGCCCATAGATTTAAAAATATCTTTTTTTTCGTTCTCACTGTCTCCAGGGAAAAGGGACTGAGGAAAAAAGGAAAGAAAAAGATTTTTCGATGGAGGATACTACTCGTGCTATGAAGAGGTTTCAAATGCTAATTGTGAATGATGATGGCTCTGGGAAAATTTAATTCAAATTGTCATCACAGGAAAATGGGTATTACCTTTAAAAATTGCTTAAGAAAATCGTTTGTCTTTTCCAATCGCATGTTCAATAGGAGCATAATAAATTCCCTCTATTTAAGCTCGTGGGTGCGAGTAAGCATAATTGAAAACTTTTGCGCCCTTAATCTCAACGGAACAAATGGTCCAGTTTTTGTGGCAAGCCTCCAATCTCCTAAGCAACAAGTGATTCGCACAAAACCAACCGGTGTGTAAACCTCAAAAGGTCCAAAAGTCTAGGAAAGCAGCATCAAATTAGGATGAGGTTAGTCCTCTCGGTCTAGTGCCTTCCTTTTTCATCCAAAACGCCCCACTAGAAACTTTGCACCACAAGTTCCCTTTGTCTGTCAATTCTCTCTCTCTCTCTCTCTCTCTCTCTCTCTCTCTCTCTCTCTCTGTCGACACTTTTCCACTCAATTGTGCCATTTTCCGTACTCCCGAGTCTCTGGTCTGGAGTTTTTTCCACCGATTTGGTTTTTTTCATCATTCCGCCTTCTTTTGATTTTTTCCACTGAACAATGTCTTTCTTTTCTTCTTTTTTGTGCGTTCTAGTGGCCTGGTTTTGTTGTGCTGTGATCGCTGTTGTTTGCGGCGCGCCGTTGGAACGGGTGGGCAGTTGCCGCCTTCCTTTGTCTGGACAAACTTTTACTTTGAACAAGCAATTGTTTTCTTTGATTTTGGTTTTCGCCCTTTCCCTCTACTAAGAACAATTTGTTCCACTTTCGTTGGATTTAGGCGTTTCAGTCGATCGGCTTTAATTTGTTTCTGGTTGTATCATGCTGGAGCAAAAAGTTTTTTTTTGATTCTTTTTGTTTTAAAATCGGAAAATAATGGAAACCATCTAGCCAAAGAAATACATTAAAGTTCCTGTGGGTTTATTGAGCATTCCGCAACACCGAATGCCCCACAAAGCGTCATCTTTCTAATTAAAGGAAGAATTTTTAAACATCCACCGGAACGTACACAAACGTGTCCATCATCGTTTGGAACAGTGCATAAAATTGACTCCGCAAAGTGCAGTGAAAACACTGTCGACCACACAGACATCAAAACGACATCAAACTGACGATGCTGAACCCTTCCCCGGATGTGGAACGATGTCGTTGTTTGCTTTCGGACAGCAACGATTCAATATATTATTTGAAAGTTTGCTTTTAAAGTTATATAGCCCCCGTTTCCTCATAAAACGATGCATTTTCACGGGGGATCCATCCCGTCATGATCTTATACGAGAGCGTTTGCAGCGTGTGCAGTTTGTGCACGTCACTTGTGTGTTTGTTTAAAAAGTTTTATTGCACCAAATAATGGCGCTGCAGTCCGTCATCATTCGTCGCTGCAGTGGATGAAGATGGCAGCTGTTTTGGATAGTAATTGAATATTATGAAAATTGTAGTTTTGCAAACGGTTTCATTTCGTAAAGTGCTCCTTTAATGGTGGTGCAGTTGTTGGGTAGAATTTAACAGGAATATTTTTTTAATAAAATAAAAAAAAATAAAAATAAAAATATTAAAATATTGAAGTGAATAAAATATTTTACTTAGTGAAAGAAGTTTAATAGTTTCAAAATGGAAACGGGATACAGCATTTACACAAACAAAACCCTTCTTTTATCCCTTCCCATAAAGTTGTATCCCCCACTTTGCTAAAGCCTTGGCGTTGATAGGTAAATATTTGCTTTACAGCAGCAGTTGTCACAGGGCCATGTTTAGCGTTACAGTCTCCCAAAACCGACCTCGGAAAGGGAAAGGAACCTTACGCAAACCCCCATAATGATGTTTGTAAGGGGTGTCTCTTTCGTCCACTATTGCCACACAACCGGATAAGGCTGGGGAAGGTTGTAAAACAACATCTGCCACGCGCTTTGTTCAAGGCACAACGGTAGGGCGAACAATTAAAGAGTCAATATTTGTCAATCAGCTTCATCTATTTTTGGCCAGCCTGGCCTGCTGTTGACCGACTCCGATACAAACCGCGCAGTTTGCTTTCGCCGACCGGGATGGTTCGGGCGAAAATAAAGCCACTGATAAGCTACTTCCTAAGCAGTCATTGTGAGCCTTTTTCTTTTGTGCCGTAAAGAATGGGTCTCGCAGGTGTGTGTGTGTGTTTGTCTGTGTATTCTTATAAAGCAGGCGAAATTAGGTCAATTGCGTGGTTTGATCAATTGAGCTAATTCTACCAACGACCAGGCGTCCCCATCAACATTTTCCTTCTCATTGTTTGTGATTTTTTCCACCCAACGCAACGGGAATGGTTTTTACCTTGCGAAAGGTGACATATTTGTAGGTGTGCCGTGTGCGTAAAATTGTCACCATTTTCCCAGCACCCCCCCCCCCCCCCCCCTTAGGTTATTTTTCTTCATTAGGATGTTCGTTTCGAGCGCCATTTTCACCAGCCGGAAGCTAATTTGTGGTTCCACGGAGGGAAATTAAATGAGAATAGATGCGCAACGCGCAACGCGTACAAAAACATAACGATGCTTTTTTCCCGTTCGGGGGCAAAAATATGACTCGTCAAATAGTGGCACAGCCCTCGCAGCCAGGCTGAACAATGAAGCAGGCATGAAATCGTGGCAGCCACGGAACCAACGCAAAATAGCGCACCAACGACCACACGGCGCATTTTATGACAAGGGCGTGCGTGTTGTCTCGCCGCTAAAGAGAAGAAGAAAAAAAAGGTTTTCCGCTACCACAATTTTTGGGCCACAAATTTGCGTGACTCTAATTTAAGTGACAGCGGTCAGGTGGTCAACATTATCACGGCAGCCCAATCACCGGTACGCCGTGGCTTGCGCTAGATACAAAAGATTTTCGTCCCTTTCACCCTTCCCTGCGTAAAAGCGTAACGATGTACGGTGTCGTGTGGTTAAAAGTTTAGAAAAAAAGGAAAACACTCCAAAAATTGCCACCGATTAGTGGCCGCTTGGGGTTTTGCCATTTTTCATCACCCCCGGTCCCGATTCCAGAAATTTCGTTCCAACTTTTGCCACGTGCCAAGCGGACCACTGTGTGCCACGATTAATTTAAAACAATGTTCCAAACTCGTTTTCCGTCGCGTTCGGGGACTGGGAATAATTGAAATCGCATGCCGAGCTGTTACCGTACCGGCCGAGAAGCTAATGGACAAATGGGGGAAGCGTGGGAAGGGAACAGGAATAAAAAAGGAGGAACCAATTTTATGATGATTACCATCGGGATGGAGGCAATGGGTGTGTGGCGAACCGAAAACCATTCAATTGCCACCGCCACCGCCTGTTATCGGAAGGACAATTTAGAAGCACAGCAATCGGTGTTTTTAGCTTTTACTGCAACGCTGGTGTCTGATCTGCAGCAATTGAAGCCCTTTCGGTCATTGTGCTGTGCTTTTGATGACGCAACCAACCTTCCGAGAGGTGGTAGAACGTGTTCGATGATAAGATCGAAACGGGACAGCAGTTAAAAAACAGGTATCGCTATTAAAAGAGGGACAAATCTGTTATCATACCTTTTCGGAGGATCCTTTTCGATTTTATATAAATAAATGGCACTTTTTTTTACTTGTCCAATTAATTTTTTTCCTTCCCTTTGCGCTGATTAATATTGCTCCAAGAAGTCCCCCTCGAGTGCGTCATCGTGCTGGATGATGGATGCAGTTTTTGTCTCGCTAATACACATTTTACAAACTAGAAGAACGACCGGCGTGCGTCAGCACCACTCGCAGACTGTGAAACTTCTTGTCACTCCAACAACTTCATTTGTCATCGCGGATTGGCTGTGAGCTTTTCCCATTGTGTTCCCTTGTGCAATTCTCGGTTAAAGTTGTGCTGAGCTAAAACCATCTCGTCTTCCTCTGTGTCTTCTTTAAGGGAGGGAGGGGGAGGAGCAAAATTGAAAGCATCCATTTGTCAGTGTCTGCCGAAGATGATGTGCGCACTGTCGTCGCATCTGTCGCGTTGGTAGTGCGAAGAAGCGGCTGCTAGTTTGCTCTGCCCGTGTTAGACACTGTGTGGTGAGGTGAAAGTTTGCCAAGCTTTATGTAAATCGAACGGATGAAGCTGTCTCTCTCTCTCTCTCTCTCTCTCTCTCTCCGGTCATCATCGATGCGGGAACTTGTACGGGAAAAGTTACAGCAAATGTTTCTAGTTTTCGGGGCACAAATGTTTCCTTTTTGGCATTTTTATCTCATCAAAACTTTACCCATCCAAACCGGCTGATGGTGGCGAAAGTGAGTGCGCCTTGTAATGTCTTAAGGGATTTGTGTAACATCGCAAAAGGCGTGCTGGGAATTTCCATTCCACCCATTTGGTTGGAAAACAATAACAGCTCAGTAAAATGTGTTTCTTCGTTTGCTGCTCTCCACCTCTTTGCAGATCTTATCGTAGTCGTAGCGTCTATGGTTGTGCTGTCCGTCGGCTCAAATGGTCAGGTGTTCGCAACGAGCGCCATCCGAGGCATTCGCTTCCTGCAAATCCTGCGCATGCTGCACGTGGACCGGCAGGGCGGTACCTGGCGGCTGCTCGGTTCGGTCGTCTTCATCCATCGGCAGGTAAGGCTACGTCACACAAGTGCGATAAATCTCACCCAAACGCACCGTGATGTATTGGAATAGATTAGCTTATGAATATCCCATGAGTGGCACGCTTACCGATCGGGGGCGCCTCTTGCCCCTCTCCCTCTCCCAGGAGCTGATTACCACGCTGTACATCGGTTTCCTGGGGCTCATCTTCAGCTCGTACTTCGTGTACCTGGCCGAGAAGGATGTGCTCGGACCGGACGGGAAGGCCGACTTTGCCAGCTACGCCGACGCACTGTGGTGGGGCGTGATTACCGTCACCACGATCGGGTACGGCGATACGGTACCGCAGACCTGGATGGGCAAGATCGTTGCCTCCTGCTTTAGTGTGTTCGCAATCTCGTTCTTCGCACTGCCGGCCGTAAGTAGCCGACACAACCCGGTTCACTTTCGCTGGTTCAATTAACACCTGTCTCGCTTTCTTTGCACCCACTCTACTTCCCGCAGGGTATCCTGGGATCCGGATTCGCCTTAAAAGTACAACAGAAGCAGCGCCAGAAGCACTTCAACCGCCAGATACCGGCCGCCGCGATGCTGATCCAGTGCCTGTGGCGCTGCTACGCCGCCGACAAGAGCTTCCACAGTGACGCCACCTGGCAGATCTACGTCAAGTCGAGCGACAACGGCAACAACAACGGCAACAGCAGCACCGCCCTTCCCTCGCAGTTGGGCAAAGTGAGTGCGATGTTTAGCGGTGTACGTTTGTATGTTTTGGTGGTTACTTTCCTTCTGCGCCTGTCTGTCTGTGTGTGTGTGTGTGTGCGTCTGTCTGTGTGCTGCTATTTGCATACTGCGCTCCCTTTTCCCTTCAGCTTTCCCCTTTCCACGCGACGATACATACCTTTAGGGTGGTTCTGTGCGGTGCGGTGAGTGTATCCAAGGCTCCCCTCACTCACCTGCATTTCCACACGTTTTGCCCTCAAAATTTCGTTCGTCTTTGATCCTTTTGATGATGTGTGAGATCAGAAGGGAAATTTAAATTTGTTTTTTTTTTCTTCTGTTTTAAAATTTGCTCATTTTGTTTTCCACTTTGATTTTCCTGTTTGCGAGTTGCTCATGCACTCTCCTCTTGTAATTGGGTTTTTAATACGTTCCAACCAGTGGTTTCAGGTTTTTATAGTGTTAAAACAAGGCAGTTTTTATCCCTACAAAGACTAATTTACATTTCAAAGGTAAATTCCTGTTGAAATAATTTCCATTTGCTTAGTTGAATAAGAGTTTTGGTGCAAAACTTATCGGTTTTATGATTTGTGCTTAAATTCTATATTTTATTGCAATCTGCAATAATTTCTTCCTTCTTTTGATTCACATACAATGAATTATAGCAACATTAAAAAGCAATGTGTGAAATTGTTAAAATAATCATGAAGGAGTTGCAGAAAAGTACCGAAAGCAGAAGATTGTATTTTCAACAGTAATATCTTTAAAAAACAGAGGCAAAGAAGTGAAAAACAAGCTGGAGAATTTTGTGTTTGTAGTTTATAGCATAATTAAATCAACACTTTTGCACTTATTAGTTTAGTCTTAACATGTCTTAACAAAAACGACGTACTAAAATCCTTGAAATTCCAAGCCAAAATGTACAGAATTAATAATCATCCAATCACCACCCCTAGTGTTTATTGACCCCACTGCAAACATTGCCATAAAAACCGATCACCATGTATAGCAGCTGGCCCTCTAGATGGCGCTTAGTAGACAGGAATGTACACCACCACGCTTGACATTGTTGTTTCGTTTGTATGTTTAAATGTTTGCTTGTTTGGCGATATGCTGTATGAATTGTGTTTCAATTAGTTGACTGTAGTTCCGGTGCTTGTTTGTTGTTAGAGTCGGTTGTCCGCTTTTGACCTCCTTTATGGCAGGAATGTCTTGGGTGCCGCCACGGTGCGTGGTGCATAAACGTCAATCCCGTTCGAAGCGTTAACGTGAACACTGAAATGATTATGTCAAACTAAATTTGAGCGTTAACTTTACAGCGTAAAATACTGCTTTTAGCGAGAAGGCTATCAAAATCAATTAAAGACGCCACAGCTTAACTGCCTGCCATCTCTGCCCGCGGTCTCGGGCAGTTTATAACAAGGCAGGACTCGTGTAACGCAATCCAATTATTCTCTGTGTGCCTTTGTGTGCCTTGGCAAGCGATATCCCGTATCCCTTTACCCTGGTCTTTCCGCTCACAACGCTTTCTAGTGGGGGGGGAGAGAAAGGGGAAAACTTTACAGCACCGTACAACATTATTTCCCACGCTAGCCAATCAATCTATTTCCTCGGGGGTTTTTTTCCCTCCCACGCAGGAACAAACAAATTACCGGCGCCATCGTTGCCACTGCTGACGTATCTGATTACTCTGCGACTGCAGTCTCAAGATCCATTCGCTACGCAAATGAGAGCGCAACGAGGCGTATTGTTTTACAACCGCACCGCTGTACGCGTTCGCTGACGTCTTTATCCCGGCGTGGAAGGGGATTTTAGTCGTTGGCCCGCGCAAGGCCAAGAAGCACAAACCAATCAATCAATCAAACACAAACTCTCCATCAACCGGGCGCACACACCGTTCAATCTCGTGCGGAAACTTTCGATCGCTGTAAATTGGCACCAGCAAGCACAAAGAAAGAGAGAGAGAGAGA
>KB671700.1:0-104717 GCA_000349105.1 Anopheles epiroticus
TTTTTACTCGCAGAAGGGACTGGAGTTTGTACAACTCAAACAATTATTCGATGCAAACCGACTATGTTTTTGATTGCATTAGTAATCCCTCCCCCTCCAATTACAAGCCTATTTAGAGCGAAACGTGGCGTAAAGCTCTGTGAAATCGGAATCGGATTATGTTTTACGTCGACCGTCGTCTGTTTCGGGCCCTGTGACCCTGTGACAATATTGCTTCCCTGTGTACATGTGTATCACGTAATGGCTGCCCTTCGGCCAGTGTACATAACCGCAACGGAGAAACAATTTTGAATGTAAATTTAATAGAGAGCGTAAAATGAAAGTTGATTATGATAGGGCGTAGGGCTTAGTATGTGGTTAGATTCTGTAACGCATGTTATCATCATAAATCAAATTTTTGGGCAGCGTACTTACAAATGTCTTGTGGACAATAAACAGTCCTTAACTTTCACTCCAATTTCTTTTCCTAATCAGAATCATTGAAAATTTTAGGTAATTTTGGCAATGATTTTACTAAAAAAATTAAATAAGATTTCTCTTATTTTTGTCTTCTAACTTTAAAGCTTACGAATCATTCTACCGATCGAATCATTACATCCACTACTTAAACATTAAACTTATAATTTATACAAGCTTATTTGTATTTTTCTTTCACTAGCCTACTTCATAATTCAGATGATAGATTAGATTCAGATTCAGAACCTGAGAGCTTATGACGAGTTATAGCATTCAGCAAAATGTAAATGCATTAAAAAACCTTTTTTAGTAATATATGAAAAATCAGTGTAATCTATGGTTTAAAACAAACTCAAAATGTTAATACTTCAGAATATTTTCCTTGTTAACTACGCTTAAAGATGCATTGTTGGGATAAAATTTATTATAAGTAAAAGCAGGGATTTTGTTTAAACCATATTTGATTCAATTCTAGATTTGATTTTATCTTATGCGTTTAAGACATAAGAAAATAACCCAATGGCATGACAGCTTCTTATCCCATACAAGTTTTATGCAAAAGGACCAATAACGTAGTGGAAATTGAAAACAAACGATATAAGCTGACCGTTTTATTTTCACACAAGATCATAAATTATATAGCAAACAAGGAAAACTTAATCAATTGTTATTGAATAAATAATTCAAAATACGTATATCATTATTATTTACTGTACATGCATTGAAATAATACAACCTTTTTGGATCACACAATACATTTTTGTTTAAGGTTATAAAACCAGTCAGTGGTCTGTGATAAACGGAATTTTATCATTAAAGTATTAAAAAACTAAAAAAAGATTTTTACCATCTGTTTTACCATCAAGGAAACTAAAATCCTAATTATTAACTACAATTTTTCATTCTGAAAATCAAAGTCTATATTGTCATCATTGAATCGAATGTTAAAACAAACTTTCAATTAAATATTATGCAGAACTATTGTTTTAATTAAAACCATCCCATTTGGTGCTGGGGTCGATTGGGTCTTCACTTTCTTTTCCACCATCGGATCACGTTGATCACCCACGGCTCACCGCAGCTCCTGCTAAAGCCATTGCCTGTATTTTAAAACACTGCTTCCGCTTTCAACCTAGCTCAAGGCGAACGTGCCCACCCAATACTGCAATACACACCCAGCAAGCGTTTGCAAACGCATCGACCAAATTGCACCGACCGTTCATCGGTTTCCGAAAATGCGCGATCAATCGACATCGCTTCTGCCTTGACCATGCAACACGGCCTTGCTTGCACGCGGGTGTGAAAACCGATACACTTATGCAAATGTTTCCCCTGCGCATGTTTAAAGGGAAGGAAACGAGGTTAAATGAAACATTTGCATGTGCACCGTAACTATCTTGCAGCCCTTTACCGCTCCAGCCAGGGGCCTTCCGGAAAGGACTTTCAGTTTTTATTCACGGTATTCCAACTCTTTCTCTTCTCCCATTTTGTCCCCTTTTTTGTGCGGAGTGGTCTACCTGGCCTGTGGCGAGTCGTTCGGTGAGATTGAAGTCAGACGAGCGACAAAATTGCGCAACCGCACGCGATCGCGTATCTTATTCAAATGACTTGTCTGGATGATTTCACCCCCGCCGTACAACAGTACGGTGGTTGAAACAATTCACAAAATCTTGTTTTTTTTTTCAACCGAATGTGGCGCACCGGCATTGAATGGCGTCTTAGTTCCATCTATTTCTTTATCCTTTTCTCCCCTCAGTATCTGGCGATCAACACGCGACACAGTTGGAACTGGCTGGCCTGGCTGTTAGCCGTAATGTGCAGAGTAATGCTCCTTCAATGGAACCAGATGATGGTTATCATAATAGGGGGGGGAATTTATATCATGACCATTTCTACAGCATTGAACTTTGTTCGCATGCTAAAAATAAGGGTTCACACAATATGGGTTCGATGTTACGGCAGCGCTGGTTTGTGACACCTTCCTTCCACATTTAGTGACGCTGGTAAATGGGTTTAAAAAATAAGAACCATCTACACTCTTGCATTCTACTAGCGTGATGCAATGAGCAGCATGATATTGAGATTAATTGCTTCCAGTTTTACTCACTGACATTTTCATCGCCACGATACTTCTAAAAACCCAACACGGTTACCGCAGTCTTTCGATTAAGTCGTGTCACGTTCGAACCGAGCAATCTTTCGACATGCATTGCTCCGTGGTCTGCTTAGGTTAGCACTGGCCACGGGTTACTGCTCTTCATTTCGCTACCCTGCACAGATTCGTGTCAAGCTCAATCGCATCATGCCACGCATTCCACGCAAAGCCGTCCCTTCCCCTCGTGAATTAGTCAAGGTCCATAGCAAACACTCAAATCGCAAAATCATGTCTCGCGTGTTATGTTTTAATAAAGCGCTTCGATCGCCACTAACCAGCGCTCGGGAGCTACCAGACGGATGCCCAAGAATGTAATCAGTAGCACAAAAATTGCTCGATGGACTTCTTAGTGTAGTGTAATTTTTAATTGCCACCAGAACGATCATCGTTGATCACTGCAAGCTGACAACTCGATCTCATCGCTACGGTGGCGGCTCGCTGTCACGGTACGCGCTGGTTTATGTTTCGCTAATTAACACTCTGAGTATTCGCACTGCCGTATAGGAGGTTTCTCTATCTCTCTGGCTGGATCGCTATGTTGCATCTTGATAAGGTAGGGAGAGGTGGGCAAGACTGGAGGTGGGTTAAGATGCACTTGCTACAATGTGTACCGAGTACTGGAGTCTCCTGCTGTGTATGTCCGGATGCGACATCTTGAGCCTCAAATGCCTTTAAATCGATAGTGTCCATCCTGCTCGAGACTGTGTCTTCAGCGTCACCATACTGGGAAAGATTTAATTGCTATCGTGTAGCGTTTTTGCTACACGGGAATCATTTGCTTTGATTTGTGAACAACTGTTCATTATGGAAATGTGGTTTCCTGGCTAAACCATTTGGTTTATTTTCATATGTTTTTCCCGTTGCAACTGTTTCAAACGGTTAATAATTGTTAAACTGTTTTTCACATTGATTTAATTATTGTCTAAACACATAAGCCAGCTATGTGAAACTTAAATCGTTTTATCTTTTAATTTTGTATTCCCATACCAATCCCATTTCATTTATATATCTCATTTTTCAATGTTTTAAGCAAATTTATTACTTTTTTCGGTATTAAATTTACATCAAACCAATATAACAAAATATTTTTATTATATTCCTTAATTGAGAATGCTACTTATTGAATTACGTTTTAAAAATAAAAAAAAATCAAAACTATTGTACTTACAAACATTTATAATATCATTTTTAATGAAAGTAACAATAGTCCAAAAATAACAAATATGCTTTACTACAAACATGAATAGATCTAAATTATTGAAAAGATTGAATTACAATTTCTTAAGTTATGCATAAGGAAGGTTTTTCTTCTGGATCATGATTTGTTTTATATTTTATACTTTTATTCATATTTGTATTATTAAGGACACTCATCTAAGGTATATTTTAGTAAGTGTAGTTTTCTGTTATATTTTCATTCCGATAACTTTACAAACCCGTTAGAATCTTTTAAGCAAATATTTTCCCTAGCTTTATTCCTTAATGTATTCAAAGTTTTCTTTTCAATTTTATTTTTTAGTTTTTCTTTCTAATTAATTTAAAGCTCAATAATATTTTAATACGTTATATAGATGTGTTGCATATATAGATGTGTTACAAATAATGTACAAATAATGAAACTGTTATTTTCACCCACATGAAAAGTTTAAGAGAAAAAAAAAACAGATCAAACCGAAGCAAAATCAACAATTTAAACTAATACGTCCATCACGCCTGTACTTAAACTTCCGTCTTTGCAAATGTACTTAATCCTAATACACACATCGAGCGTTCCAATTGCCGTACCGCCACGATGGACGTGATCGGGATTTTAGCTTCCAACGCACTGGAATCTCGTGCGATCTACGCCATTAAGCGCTAACTCCCCCTTGGGAGTTTACCGTCGTGCGCCTCCCTGTAATGCTTGGGCCATACTCCTCGTGCCATCAATCCTGTTTGGACAGCGGACACCAGAATGGATTGGATCGTTACTGGGAGCTTGTTTGACTAATTAAGCAATTATACGGACACCGTCCTACGCAGGCTATCATAGCTTTAGCTTACCATAAGCAAAATAAATCCAACCAACGATGCATTCCATCGAAAAGTATGTAAGGGTGATGTAATAAAGCTGCATTGCTTCCCCGGAAAGCATTTCATTGGTCTTGCGGTGCCAAACCTTCAAACCATTCCTTGTTGCCCATCCTTAGAAGCTTATTCTTGAACGGAAAGATCATCAGCATCGCCCGATCTGCCGAATTGTATCACGCTATCAGATCCTTTTTGCTGCTACAAAAAAAATTGCATAATGGCATTTTTCGTCGATCAAAGGGGCCAGCTTGCCAATCCTTTATTTCTCCTGTTCCTTCCCCATTTCTGTATCTATTTTAATCAATCAAAGAAACAAACTGCATCGAATACGAAACACAATGCACCGAGGAGAGTAGATCGAGCTCTTTCTCTGTCTGTCTGTCTGTCTGTCTGTCTGTCTGTGGTTTTCCCTTCGTCCCAGTATAGTCTTAAGCAACTCACATTAGAAACTCCAACGGATTGATGAGACTGTCCGGGGTTGGACTCTCCGCGCCGTCGGTACGGCACCGAGTTTTGAAACAGTTCCAACCCAACCGAAAACTCCCTCCCCCCCCCCTCCCCTCCTCGCTCATGGCAATGGGAATGCATTTCTTCATTTATGAATTCCTCCCACCACTGCACCCTGTGTGGCGTGCATTGTTGTTGCACCTTATGATGGCTTACTTTTTCGCTACGCAGAATAGACACTGCAGACAGACGGACGGCCAGAAAATGGTTCACCAGCGAGGTGCCGGACTGAACAAAGAGCCCATTGTAAGCGGGGCTGCCGTTGTGAGACCTTTACCGAATCGGTCGTGTTAAAGTTGCAGTTTCTTGTTCAAGTGCTTTAAGCCTCTTTTTTTCTCTCCCTTCAACTACATTTTCTATGTTTTCGTGTTTCTTCCTAGAGCGATTTAAAAAAAACGGCACCGCACCAAACCAGTGGTCTGTTGATGTATTTTTTACATTTTTGTTTTTGTTCGCGTGGCTCGTAAACTGCCGCTGCTGCTCGGTTGTTTGTTTTGTTGCCAGTGAGCAAACAATCACTGCACAGAAAGGGAGGAAAAAATGAAACAACAGCCACACATACAGCGTTCGTGACGGTGCGATCTGCTGGACGGCATTAGGTCGAGCATTAGTCGCACGATTCCAGAATTGGGCCTCCCCCTCCAGGGTTGATGTTCGAATCTGGGTCACCAAAGGCTTGCCCGCGGGTTTGTGGTTCGCTGTGGTTTGCATGAGTGATAGGAGTGCGAACAATAAAGCGAGCCCACTCAAATGCGAAAACGAACGCATTTTACAAAACAATGCAGCTAGGTGACAGACGCCGATGTTGAGTGTTGTTGTTAACCTGTTGACTTCTTTTAATTTCCGCAAATGTTGTAAATTGTTCCCGCTTTCTACACCGTACAGGATTAGTAACTGAGCAGCGTAAAACATACAAATACAAATAATTGAGTGTAAAATTGAAAGGATATGGAGAATAATTAAATAGCATAATCTTTTTTTAAGCTAGCGCCATCTGTAGACAGTAAGCGCAAGCTAACCGGTCGCAGAATCCTCCTGACAAAAACAATGTTGGATCTCAATCAACTATTTTTAATCATTTTGCGGTACAGAAAGTTGCAAAATAGGTAATGAAGAATGAAGAAATAAGCTTTATACGAAGCCAAAAGCCTTTAGGAGTCTGCCAGACAAAGCAAACGAACATGTTTATTCTATTCTTTAACGATATCTTTAAACATAAATTCATATGGTTATCCTTGCTGGCTTTGTTTTTCGTTTTAACTTGACTTCAGTTCAATATTTTATTATTGAAGATGTGTAACAATGTTCTGAGCCTTTCTTAAAATTTTATTATTAAATTTTTGTTACATTATTATTTTCAAATAATTAATAAAATATTTTTAATAGTTTAAGATACATGAGATATAAACAAATCGACAATGCAATCCTCAATAAACCAAACATCACTTGTAAGCGGCTGTCATAACCAGTCAAGAAAAAAAATTGAATCGAACACTCTACAATCGAAGAATTACACTTTTGTTTCATCATTTTCAATATGAGAAACGAGTACATTGACACAAAAAAAACTATCAGCTCATCATTGTGGTTCAGGAGGGGTTTTAAAAAAATATCTTACAACATCACTTTCAGAAAAGCAACTGATGAGCAGTTCTACAATATTCAACTAGTCACAAACTAGTCAGGTTGCACTGGTTTACTTTCAATTTATGCAAGTGAATTATGAAAACAAAATATATTTTGTGTATTATACCCATTCAAACTTTACCAAGGCTACTTCGCATAAAAATGACAAACTCAAGCAAAATTACAAAAACTCCCTTTTACTGAAAAATGATGTTACAAACCTTTGTACAGAAGAAAAGTTACTGACTTTATTTCGTGTGCAAATATTATAAACCAAAAACGTAAAATAGTACTTGTTTTGTCCCAATATCGATGCCAAATTTCATACAAAAGAGTTTTTTTAAATAAACATTATCTTCTGTCCTTCTGTATGAATAATCATGCAAATAATTACATTCAAAAATAGTAATTAATTCTCCAATCAACGTTTTTGCTGCCAACACGATGCAATTTTCCCACTATCAATACCCTCGATCAGCGCTAACTACTCAATCGACCCCAATTTTGCGTAGTGGAACGCTTCCTTCCGGCCTCACCCGTGCCTTGCATAACCTCATTTTCGATAACGACCAGTGCTCGACATTTTATCACACGCCCAACAATGACATATGCGTCACGCCAAAGTCCTTGCACCCGAAGGTCCTTACCTGTTCCGATCTACTGTAAACTGGGGTGGACACGTGAAGGTCTCGGAGGGTTTGCAACTGTTACAAGATACCACATTGAACCGCTCGTATCACGATCACCACGCTTGCCCGCCGAGATACAAAGTCGCTCGAGAAGGTTGGAATAATATTTCACCCAACCACGGCCCGTGCGCTGGAACGGCAGAGGCAATGGTGGGCCAGGCCGGACCAGGCCGGGCGGCAATGCCATATAAGTGGAGCGATAATTGTATCACCGCGTAGTCGAGATCCCAAACAGTGAGAAACTCAAAACCCGCATTAAACTGACTAAAGAGACTGGTCAGCCTTGAGACGGTGCTGCTGTCCGTCGATCCGTTGCCCGGGCACGGCCGATAGGACAGCGGCCCATACTCCGCAAAGGGCGGTGGACGTGTAGTTTTTTTTTTTTTCACGCTCCTGAACTCCCTTTCCCGCCCGTCGGCCTATTGCCACTCGAAAGGTAAACCGTATTCTACCGTCGGTCTGTGCAAACGGAAAGTACTGTTTCAACATGTCGCTCGAACGCGCGTGTTGTGCAGGGGCGTAGTGGATTTGATGGTCTGGTTTCAATAGTTACCGGCCCGGGATAAAGCTACCGATGGGAACTGACTGCCACTTCTCGACCGAGAGGCCCGTTTAATCCGAACCCGAGATAAAAAGCTGTATGCAACCGGTAACGGCGGGACACTGGGTGATACACTTTACCTGCTCACATTGTTGCATTAAACTGTCAGGGTCAGCAGGCTTTTGGACACAATATGTAGAACGGTTTTATGGCACGATCGAACAACGGTTTATTCCATCAAAATGCAAACGATTTGTGGGAGATGTGGTGCATAACGGACGTCGTGTAGTTTGGATTGAGACGTATTCCAAGAGTCGATAAAACAACGGAAATATGAAGCAAAAAAAATTAACGGAAAAGGTTAACGTGCATATAAACATAAAGCTAGTGAAAATTGAAACCGAAATCGTAATCGATTGATTTAAAGTAATTTGCAGTGTAAAACAAACCATGGTGCAGTGGAGGGTGGAGAGTTTTAACAAAGAAACATTGAATTTGAATTGCTTCATTGCTTGCCACAGGAAACATAAACCTTGAAAGTCACTCTACCGTAATTCATGTATTGATGAAAAATTAAGTAATTTAAATATATTTAATACGATTCCTATGCAAAATTGGATTTTTAAACCTCCATGAATATTCATTTTTTTTGAAAACCTCCTTAAAATGTTACTTTTACCAACCAAAACCAAAAAAAAAAGTTTTACTGATGTCCATTACTGTCCATTGCTGTAAAAATTATTCATCCTATAAATAAAATGATATTCATTAAAAAGGTTAAGACTAAACCAACATACTAGATCAAATCTACTGTATTATATAAATTCTCATAAGAAATCCTCTGGATATATATTTTAACCATATAAAGCAAAAGTGCCATTAATTTTAACACAAATTTTAACACAAATTCCGTCTGAACCTCATATTTGTATGCAAATGAAGTTTAATTATTTACTATTGTGTTTAAAACTCCCATTTTCTTCATGCATGAGTAGAATGAAAAATCTACATTAAAACTTCGCACAATATCGTCCATATTTCACGTTCATGATCACCATCCATAAAACACTTCCTACGCACAGGCTGCCATTTCCGGCAACCTTCCCATAAAGCCCGCGGCCAGCAAAATAATCGACACCCGTTGATGAGATAGCTTAGAATCGTTTCCTTGCCACTCTACCGGCTCACAGTCATAAATGACGAAACGAAAATAAAACCAGAACCTCCATAACTCATTCCTTTACTCGACTCGGGAAAATAAGCAAAACACTGCGACTCGCCCTCGGTTCTGTCTTTAATTTTAACGTTCAACGTCCTGTGCACCAAACAATGCACTCATAAACATTTACCTTCGGGCAGGTCGAGCAGTAATGCAGTGCAGAATTTGTTGCCAACGCGTACGTACGTTACCCTACCCAGCCCGGCAGCGTTCGAATTCCCATATCAATTTCATGTCCCCATGAGTCCGTTCTCTCGTTCAGTCGTAGAATCGATTCGAAGGTATCTGTTGCTCGACTTATTTCCAATTTGCCCTATTGCTACATACGACTTTTGCACGAGCTGGGCGCCAGTCGCCAACCGAGTGAGCTCCACCCCGAAACCAAATTGCAATGATTGTTGGAAATATGAGTATCGCAACCGCAACGGAGCGCAGTTGCATTCGATGCATTTCTACCCGGTGCACGATCGACCCCGAAAGTCCGAAAGTGAACTGACTGTACAGCAAGAACCGTACCAGGGCTTACGTGTAACGCTCTGTTCGAGCGGACTGTCCAAAGAATTTCTGCCACCTAACCAACCCTTCAACAATTGCCTTGAAGCTTTCCTGTGCGGGTGAAGGCTGCCGTGTTTCGTGCGTTCAACACGATTTAGAGTAGTTCGTGAAAATTAAGCCACACACCCAATTGGGTGTGTCCGGGGCGATTTTTTGTGGCCCTCGGCACGGTAAGGGAAACGATGCTGATTAGACCTTGGCTAATTAAAGCGCTTGATTGTAGAGCACAGTGTGGCACTATAATACAGCACTAACATCACAATCTTCACCTCGGACAAGGATAAACCTTGCATAAACTGGACCTTCAATGCATAAACTGGACCTTCAATGCATAAACACTTTAACCACAACAATGCCTTTATTTTCAGGCTGCATTAAACAAAGCACCAAAAGTGAACACTTTCCAAGCGACCGTTTCTGCAAAGCAAGGGTGTGAAGCACTTCCGTTTGCATTTATTAAATCGGCAAGGAAGTGGCCGAATCCGCTGTTTTTCCACCGCATACAATGCCCGCCAGTGCGATGTAATGAATGCAAGAAACGCCACACACAGAAACACCGCCAATCGGCACAACAATCGAAACTAAATCGTCCGTGAAACGAAAATCGGCAAACATTTGAATGTTTGCTTAAGTGGTGAGACTAGGGGAAATCGAGCGAAGGGAGGATTACAGGAAAACAGAGGGAAGTGCCAGCAGTTATGGTTTGTTTGTTTGCAACATGATACACACGGCTGAAAATTGAATTTTGATTGAGTCGATAAAATTGCAAGTCGGTGCTTTTACCTTGAATATTTTTGGCGCGTTTTACCTAAGACAAGCACCTTAAGCATCTTAATACGATTCAATAGGCTTGAAAGTTGCAACGAGGCAGCAACCGTGACGAGTTAAGATACGAGCTGCTAAGCTTAGTTATGCAGCAAGGAACTCGTCGTTTCGTTTAGTTTAAACAGTAAAATTTAGTAGACAATATGTATGAATAGTACAAATATTTATAAAATGCCCTATCCTTAATCTTTATACAATAAGTTCTTTGGTAATTAAATCTCATAACCAGATAAGTCTACCCAGTAACCAATAAAAAATAACGTTATAAAGAATATTAGTATATTTACCATGTCATACACTAAACGCGAGGAGAACAGCGACTAAGCAAGCCGACAATTCGAAATGTCTAGACTACTTATTTTGAGAGCGGTAGAGTGTAAAAAAACGATGCTTATATAGACTAGCCGATTGATGATAGCGAAAAAATAGGTTGTAGTTGAATACTTGCGAACTTTCATTGTTATCTTCACATTGACATGCATTGACACGCCTTGTCACGAAAATGCGTTCCCGCAGTGCAGCGTAGAATTGTCATATCCGTCACTCGTTGACAGCAAGGATACCAGCCGTCACAACGTATTTTGCCTATGGGACAAAAATGTCGCATATGGCGGTTCAAGGGTAAACATATTTTTTTTAAGAAGCACCATGCGGTGCAAATATTTTTTATTGGCGCATTCGAAAGATCATTAAAAATAAATAAAAGTCAGAAAATTTCAATGATCTGTTACGCCGGCCAACGGAATAACACACATTTTTCGAGTGCCATGGGACAAAAAAGTCCCATCGGCGGTTCTAGTGTTAAATTTCAACAACTTCTAATCAAATGATATGCTCATATTACGCCAATTTATCTGACTTGTACTTACACTACATTTCACTTCTTCTTCTTCTGTTCTGTGAGAAAGATTGTATCCTCGTGTGGACTATTGTCCAAATTCTCACATTCAGAGCCTTACATTCTCATTAGAAGGCTTACGAGAGTCTTTAGAAGACTAACTATAGTCATATGCCTACTAAATTTCATTTAAAATCAAAATACTTCATACAACAGCAAGATATTCCTTCCACAGGACTCTTTACTTTGCTATGTCCGATTCATGTTAGCTTTTCTGATGTTTTTAAAGAGCATTACTGTTCGCAACACAACGAACAGAAAGGGATTTCGGAACGTAACGAATTAGAGTAAAAAAATGGCCTTTTGATACGGTTGCAAGCAACGCTAAAAATTTCGTCCTCTTACCGGCTCGTCTTACAATTGATACTGTGCCCAACTTTCCGAACATGATCACCGTTGGATACGTACACAATAAAGGAATATTATTGTTGACAATTACATTAAGAATTTCTGTATGTAAAAAAATATTTCATCTCATAAGTTTTGCTCAAAATTTATATTAGTTTATTATGAGGAACAAGTTGCTACTTTTCTAGCGCTTAAGTTAACTATTTAATAACATATGTTTGTTGAGATTTTCACTACGTTTTCTCACAGCCACATTTTCTTTTACTTCTTCGGTTTTGATAACTTGACAAGATCTTGAGAATGCTCTTACACATTATCACACAATTCATATCTGTTTTCCAAAAAGTTAGAATAAGGAGAAAAAAGTGTTATAGTGACGAAGCTATTTTTCTTTTGTCGGGAAATCGGTTTTCAATAATCAACCTCAACTCCGTAGTAAGATAGATACTTTTGTCATTTTTATTAAGAAAAATAGTTCAAAATCGACACTCGACTTCTTTTGCGGTTATTTTTGAAAATCAATAGGTCTTCTATCACCATTCTTATAAAAAGGCAATTTAATAATATTTTTTGCACACTAGTAGATGATGCAGTTATTAACAACTGAACATCTAGATAAATATTTTTGATCCTTATTTGAAAAAGGTTATCATTGCTGATCGTTCCACCAGCTACCTCAAGCATTAAGTGGAGTTTTTTCCCAATCCAATCAACTTAATTCCTTTCTCACCAATCGAGGGTACAACCTTTCCTTTAGCTACCAAACGTGTCATGTTTTTCTAATACATTTATTAATCTCATTTATCTCCTCCACCACCTCAATCCACATTCCATCTCAAACGACAAGTGCGACAGAACTGGAGTGCGCACTAGGGAATTAGTGTCACTGGTTGGGTGTTTGCCCCAGCCTGCGTGTACGATGACGTCTTTCTCCTTTCGCTTTGTGGGCTGTGTCCAGCGAGCAATTAAACGCAAGCCGGCACGTACTTGATCCTCGCTGACGCAACACACAAAGCGCCGTTAGCGCCACACGTGTTTAGCGCTTAGGTTTCTCACGCTGCACACACAGCAGAACGAAGGCAAAAAAATGGGTTTGTCTCGTGGGTTGGAACTATTATCAGATGCTGTCACTCGTTGAGAGTCCGAACAAGATTGTAATTACAGCAACTTTTTCTAACCTGCTGCTTTCATTGCGTAAATGAAGCGTTTTAAACCTCAGATTACTGCGCTGGAAGTCTTCAGCACAACGGCCTATAAATCAACAATCAAACCATTCCACCCGCGTTAACATAAAACAGTCTTCCACAATATGCTTGATGCAGTGCCTTTCGCATTGCATGTCGAGTTGCTTCCCGCAGGCTTTGGCTTTTGTTGCGCCTGCGAGTCCCTTTACCACCGGATGCTGTTTATGTGTAGCAGTTAAAATCGACCCCGATTGCTTCTCCTTACTCTAACGATCGCTCCCAGAGTGTATCTCACTCACAGTCGAACAGAACCGAGTGCACTCCACGATCGGACGAAATACGCCCCAAGGAAACACAAATTACGCCGAACCGTTTGCATCCCGCAGGCCCTCGATGACATGATCCCCAACGCCCATGCTTGCGTTCTTTGTGCTCGCACATTAACCCCACTCCCTGTCCTGCCATGTTGCCGCCCTCGGTTCGATCGATGATCCGTCTCACGAACATGCTCAAGCAGGCCCACGTTTTCGCCAAGCACCAAACAGAACAGAAACAGATTTCTAACGATCACTCACTTACACGGCGGAGACTGATCGGTTCCGTTATTCCCGGCCGCTTGTGCGCGGGCGTCGCCAGCCAACGCGCTGGACATTCTAAGGGAAAAAACTTCCCTCCGTTTCGAAAGACTGGCCGCAAGCGACGAACCCGCGACGCGTTCGACAAGCTCACCGCGCCAGACAGCAAAACCGCGCCACGGTTGTATAATTCGCGCTTGATCCGATTCTTAACCGTTCCCGGTACTTCTGCGGTAGCTTATGCTTATGTACGTGTCCCGGGCAGCACCGACACACCAGACGTTCATTAGCTGGGACAGCGCAGCGCCGACAGCGGTTTGATTCCGGTTCAGGCAAAGAGAGATTACGGCAACCACGAGCGTTTAATGTTTTGCCACCGCTGGCGTTGCCGTGGCACTTGCGGCATGAGTCACACGAGCCGGCGAGCTGGTCCGTGTCCGTTCTCGGTGCAAAGCAATTAGCTGGTCGGATGGGGGAGTCTGCGTTTAGTTTTTGGTGCGCTGACGGTAAATGAAAATGTCAAAAGTGAATGGCGGGTGGATTGATTGGGTGTGGACCGTTTTTTTGCGAATCACTCAGCAGCTGCAACGCGGAGTAATAAATCTAATCCGGAGGGCAGGAGATTTGAGTGAATGATTGTAAGCAACTGGGCAGTCGGTTGGTCGATGCCAAGCAGTATAATAAATTTGAATGCTGCTTGAGCTACTTTTTAAATAGCTACTGATAATTACAATTGTTGAGGAATGATATAATGTTAAACATTGAAAAAAGGGGACATTCATTTGATATCAGATCATAGACGACTTCTTGTCAAAATAATACTATAGTAATGGTCCATTAAACAACAATCCATCAGGCACCATGAAGACATCATTGCAATAGATCGTAATCGCTTAGGCTTTGAAGATCCGTACTTGTAATACGATCGCTATCCACAAGATCCCTTCTAATCATGCGTCCAGGCTTTACTGAGGTGTCCTAATCTCATCATGATGATCCCCCTTAAACCTGCAAATTGTGTTTCAATTATTGCAACAAGTCCGTTCACCCGTTCTTCATCCGAACTGTAAGCTGACACCCTCTGGGTCGCAGTTTGCCAAGTCCCAGTCAATCCAGTGTTTAGCAACGGAAGAACCAGTAACCTGACACCGTTCTGCTGCAAGCCGATCGTCTGCTACTTTGCAATAAACGGTTCATTTACATCGTTTGCCCAATGTCCGACTACCCTCATCCCAAAACTGGCATTTGAATTCGTTTAACGATGCGGGCAATTACCCAGCGCCAATCAAAAGCCAACCATTACAAGCCGTCAAGGAAATGTCCACCCGCCACTGCTGCGTAGGATGTTTCGCACAGACCAAAAGTGGACCTTTCGGTAGCTATTGAAAGCCTACACGCACCGTTCTGCAAACGACGGCGAAGGTCATTGGCATTCAATGCTTCTGCGTTTGATCTTGATAGTGATTGTTGTGACAGATGCTGTTTGGGTTTTGGTCAAGCCTCTTGTCCAGTCCAGTCCAGTCGAACGAATCTGGAGTTGCGGGACAGATCATTGCGTGTCCATAAAGAACTTCACCAGAACACGGCTTAGCGGTGAGTCACTTAGAATCGTGGGGTCACTGATCCAGGAAGTCCACCCACCAAAGCTGCCTTTCACTCGAGCAAAGGGAACGGTTATCCGTTCGCCAAGAACGCGTTCTCGGTTGTCGTCTGATTGTCCTGTCTCTCGGTCCACCGTGTACAACTGATTGCTTGTCGAAGATAATTTGCCATTCACCCACCCGAGCTGACACCGAAAATGGGGTTTGGCATCCACAGGAAGACTACAGTAAGAATATGATAAGCTAAGACACCGGGATCCAATAACTCTCCTAAGGTAATGTAGGGACTCCCTGCTAACTGAACACAATTTTTGTTCCCGCACGGCGCGCGGCATTTATCAACTCCAATCGCCTAGAGCGATGGTGTACACGGTCATGTTTTATGACCCTTCCGACAGGCACGACATTCCTAAGCCACGGAGTATGACATTACAATCGTCGCCAAACCGTCGCCGCCTTATCATGTTTGCAATTGCATTTTTCCAATCGTGCCGGGACAAATTTATTTGCACGCCCTCGATGCGTTTCCGCAACGAACGCCCTACGCACCTTCTTCGCGATGCTTTCACGGTCATGGGCGAGAAAATACGCCTTCCCCTGTTTGGCGCTACACTGACGATCGCAACACGACGACGATCAGAGCGTGCCTCAGCGTCGTAGGCGTCGAAAACCGCAGCTGAGAAAGATTTATCCCTGCGTGGCCTCTCCGTACGCTTGAGAAGCTATTGAATGTCAGGGTATTGCAACCCACACTTTCGGATCGTCCCCTCCGGTGTCTTTGAACTTGAACGAAAACGGGATGTGCGGGATCGTTCACGGGATGAGCGTACCAGCGATGCCAACGACCCTCGCGCCACGTAACGTCACGTTTTGCTAACTTTCCCATCCAACCAGACGACTCATCCCAACCCAACGGGATCATTGTGCCCCACGTACGCTTTTATCACCGTAAGACAACCCCCACATTCCCTTCTTAAAACAACCTCCTCCACTTTTTCCTCCGCTGGTAAGCGGAGGCATCTTCACAGAAGGAATTAATGATTTCAATTAAGTTGTAAGTCTTCATCCGACACCGACATCGGGTTCCCATGGATCAATGCCACCGGATGATTGTTCGCGAGAGATCACCTTCTACAAACCCTCCCGAGCTTCCCCAACTACCCTGATACCTCTTGTCGAAGGAAAAGATAAATTTTACCAATTCTCATCCGCACGCCACTGGCGGCAGCACAGCATTGCGATCCATCCGTTAGGTCGTGCATCTATTCAAATGACACAACACTCAACGCTAATGGACAGCGTTGCCCACAAAGCGACGTGCGTTTGTTCGATTCTATTGCATTCTAGGCGGTTTGTGTGTGTTTGTGTGTGTGTGTGTGTGTGTGTTTGTTTCGTGGGAGGGAGGAATTTATTTACCCTTCAATGTTTATTCTTCAGCACAACGATGTGGCCGCGTTTGGGGGCCACAACATTCGAGAGGCTGAGATTGGCGATTTTATGGCAAAGTGATGGTCGGACGGTGCGAAAACGGTTTGGGAGAGCGATTTAAATTTGCTTAAAGCTGCAGGAGAGCACTTTATTGCAGGAAGTATAAATCGTTTGTTTCTTTCGGTTTGGTGTTTCGCCGGTGGTAATTTGCTTTGTTGTTGGCTTTGGTCCAATGTGTTGACCTTTATGACCCAATAAACTTTCCTTTATGAGCAAGAAAAAAATGGTGGTCGATATTAGTGTAGATACATTAATCTCAGCTTTTAAAATATTTGAAATCAACTTACTTCAAAACCTGAAAACTTAAAAACTTTCGTAATATCCTTATTATACAACATTGCTTATAAGCGTGCGTCAAAGTTTATTTAAATAAAATATTTAATTAACTAGTTTCTTAATTCCAACATCAATCAAAAAAGACAAATTAACGACGTCTTACAAGACTCGACTGTTGTCAAATCCTATTCCGACGATCACTCCACATATCCACATCGACCTGTTTATAATATACACAGATAAAAAAATCTAAAAAAACCAAGTGGTTAAACAGTTTTGAAACATATAATTAAAAACTCAAAAACAGAGCTGTGTTAAAAAATTAAACAATTAATAATGTTATGGAATATCCACATTTCTCCGAAACTTAATTTTGACTTAACTCTAAAGGCATTTTTCAACTCTTTAGAATCTTAAATAAATGTTACGGAAAAATATTTGAAAAAAACTTTCGTTAAAAACTAATTTTATACCTTCTCTACCATATAATACATCGCTTGAACATATTTTCAAAAAAATGAGACAAATTAGCAAATGAAAGACATTGTGAATAAAAAATAAAAATATTTAAAAAAATTGAAGTCATCTATGTCACTAACACACGAATTAACCGAGAAGTTATTGATCAAAACAGTCCTTGTAACGAAACTATGTATAAGATAATGATAACGAACTCCTTGACATGTTTTTTTTTTGTATTTGAAAAGCGTTCTATTTTTATAGCAAACCTTTGCTCATTAATAGACCATTTCAACCACAACCCGACATTGTTGCTCATGCTTCCCAGCACGTCTCATTTTCGCCACATGAATAGACCATAAAAATAAAATCGATTTGATGTTTGTTATTTATCCATCCCGAACGACCCCCGAACGACGATATCATAAACCTACGCCTAGCACACACGGCAGCAAATCGCTACAAAACGATAACGATCACAGATCTATTCGCTGTAAGCAAGCCGTTTTATTGCTTCGCACAAATCTTGGCACCACCGCGATGGCAGCCGTGGCAGAGCCATGCCACCTCGTGGAAAACAGCGACCATAAATTTGGCAATAAACTCCACCAACGCCTCTGACCGACCTCTGGTTGTCGGTGATTAATGCACAGGTTTGGTAGGTGTACTTGGTCATTCATATTTACACCCTGCGGTGCAATGGACATGTACGACGCCCTCCTGTCTTCTCTTGCTGGAGCTTCGACATACGATCGGATTGATTCATAATCCATGCGGGCGTGTGTTTGGATCACATCTGTTCCAAGATACGATCGAAAACTTCTGACAGCTGATCGTTCCGACTGTGGTTCCAGCCGAACGGTTCCCCACCGACGCATGACTAGGAAACACGAGAGGAAGCAATCAGCTGTTGCAAGATATCACACTCACCGTTACTCACTTGAAACACTGCCAGCGTGACCTTCTCACCCTGACAGTGACAGCCACAGTGCTGCGTACGCGCATTACACAACGACCAACGACTTATCCGCCCTTTTCGTCTCTGTCTCTCTGCCCTCTTCACAGGAAATGTATTCGCACAGACAAAACGCTCGTTCCGTACGAGTGCCGCCCAGGGACGGGCGCTCGGTTCCAATCCCCGACAGTCGACCTCGTCCAGCGTGGACTTTGAGTGTCCGGAAGAGTTTGGCTACTACCCACACCCGAGCGACTGCTCGCAGTACTACGTGTGCGTGTTCGGCGGTGCCCTGCTGGAAAGCTGCACTGGTGGGCTGATGTACAGCCACGAGCTGCAGACCTGCGACTGGCCGCGCAATGTTGGATGTGATCTGCCCGCCCTGAGTGCGCCGTCTGCTCCGGCAAGTCGCACCGTCACTCCCAGAGTTCCGCAGGTGCTTAGCAGAGTGCGTTTCTCGTCGTCTGCTCCATCGGCTCCATCGGGACCTTCTGGACCATCGGGACCGTCGGGACCGTCCGGTCCATCGGGACCATCGGGACCGGCAGAACCGTCCGCACCGGCACGCATTCAACAGATTCACAATCTGCCACCACCGCCGCCACCGCCGGCCAATCCGAACCCTGTAATTACCACCCGTGGACAGCCCAAGAACTCTCCACAGGAGGATATTGCGAAGGTAAGTGGTGCTTTTCAGATATTTCGAAAGATTTTTTAATTAACGTCTAATTTTACTATGACACTAGCTCTACGCCGAAGCACACGAAACACTTCCACCAGTAGAGGAAGAGGAGTCGGACCGTCAGCAGCGTGTCTACCGTGGACAGCCAAGCACGGTGTCGCAGGTGCAGCGCGATCGTGACGGCATCCTGCAGCAGCAGAGCGTCAACGCTATTCCGACTCAGGCTAAAGTAGGTTCCTTCGCGTACAGTGCTCAACCTCAGCCGTTCAGGTAAGTTCAAACGCCTCCATTTGATGCCTTTAAACTCCAGCTCCACCAGTACCTTACCCCAGTGTTCTACCATGAACACCTTCCAACTTCTTCCAAAATTGAGTACGACTAAACTTTACTTTCTCTTTCCTCCTGAAACACTGTCCATCGCTGTGCATTCAAACGCACATCTACAAACACATGAACACGTTTCTGTTTTTGTGCAAATTACTTACACACACGCACGCAAAACCAACCACCACACTCCAACCACAGTGTTGACCACGATGACGAGTCACTGCAAACTCTAGACGATACCGCTTCCACTGACGCTAAAGCCTACGATCGCAAGAAGCGCGACACGGCGGCACAAACTCACAAGACCGACACCGAGACGGACACTTCTAAGACCTCACCGGTGACCCAGCTAGACCCAACGGCTGTAGCCGATGACCAAGCGACCAAAACCAACGTAAAGAAACGTTCAAACGCGAACGAAGCTACGGCATCAGGATCACTTGCTCCAGAGGACTCTCCAGACAGTTTACCGACCGCGGCCTCCAGTGGCGAAAGTCAGCGCACGGCTCGGCAACTTCGCCAGCTAGGCAACTGGCAGTACCGCTCCCTAGACACATCACTTTCCCGCCAAAATGGCTATTCACCCAGCAGCTTCGATCCGTTCGGTTACACCGTTTTACCGACAGCATCGACGTACTTTAAACCAGGCGCTCGGTACTTCCAGCCGCAAACCTACAGCAAGAAAGAGCTGACGCAAACCTACAACGACTATCTAGAAGCGTACAGCAAGAGCAAACAGCCCACCACCTATAACGTTCGTCCCGCTGAGATACAGCCGCACAAAACGTCCGGACTGCAGAGCTACAAGACGATCGCGAAGATCACCCCTCAGGACACGCTTATTCCACTACTTCTGGCCAACCAACAGCAGCAGCAGCAACACCGTCCATCACATCAATCGAACTACGGCCAGTCACAGTTCACTGCGGCCGCCTTCGTTAACAGCCATAACAACAAAAAGTACACCACGCCCGCTTCCCCACTCGATGGGGACGAAGAAACGATTCCGGATAACTTTGCGTTCTTCCACTTTGGCAATACGTACTCCTCCACGCCGATCTCGGTGAACAATCACGCAAAGACGGCAAAACAGCCCAAACAACCCTCCAACGTGCAGATCTCGAACGTAGCCCAACCGACACAGAAAACGCCCTACATCGCGTTCAGTTCCGTCGGTGGCTTCTTCAACAATCAACCGACGGCGAACCCGCTGAAGGAGAGCTTTGTCTTGAAACCGAACCACTCGAAACCGAAGCAGAGCTCTTCCAGTGGTCCTAGCACGCCTGCGCCCGTTTACGAAGGTATCTCCAATTCGATCCAATCAAACGGGCTTCGTTTCGCCGTCACCACGCCAAAGATTGTACAAGGGACGGGACTCGAGCTGTACCAGCCAAACGTGTACCTTAATGCTCCTCGGCCACAGGTCTACAGTGGATACGGTGGTAAGCCCTCCGGTGCTATCTACGAGGCTTCAACACCAAAGCCCAGCTCGGCACAGTTTATCACCAAATCCACCAACGGTTTCCAACCGATCGCTGTATCGACCACACCGAAGTACTACCAGCCTCAAGTCTCGAAAACGGTAAGCCCCAGCGAGTACAGCAAGTTCTACGAATCGATAAAGAACACGCACATCGCTCATGTGAAACCGAATGTGGAACCGGCGCCCGTTCGTATCGGTGCCGGACAGGTTGTCTATCGGCCGGTCGTTTCGAACAACACCAAACTGCAACCAGTCTCACAGGCGTACGGCCCTCAGCAAGTGTTCTACAGTCCAGTGCGATCTTCTTCTCTCAGTCCTGTGGCGAAACCTCAAGATTCTGGCGAGTTCTACTACGAACAGGATGATGAAATTGATCAGCGAGGACAGAAGTATGTGAAAAACACGCTAGACGTGGTACGCAGACCAGTCTACGGCAAGCGTCCGTATGGAGATGAGGAAGAGGACGAAGATGAGTACTACGAAGACGATGAGGATGACGATGATGAGTATCAGTATCGCTATCCCGTCAACAAGTCTAAATACACGCCGATGACTGAAACGATGGCTCCCCGTCCAATGCAGAACCTTACCACTCCGAAGCCGCCCGGCTCGGTATCGGGGAATCTGTACTACAACTACGAAACCACTACCTGGCGTCCACCAACTGTAACGACTTATTCCCCAACTTCAACCTCCGACATACCGCCCATCATCAAATTCCCCGAGGATGTGTTTCAAGGCATCAAACCACTGGGAGATGTTCCACGGTATCTTAACAAATCCACGCTCCGGCCGTACACGGTACGACAGCGCCTTCGGCCCACCGTTGTACAGCACAATCATCTCGAGGACAGTGTCCCTAGCGAGCGAGTCCGTACAACCACGACAACCACCACGACAAGACCCCCGGTGACGACGACCACACCACGCTACTATCCGACCACCGTGCGTACGCGCACCCCGACCAAGACCCTACCAACCCGCAGACCGGTTACGACCACTGTCACTGCCACGACCACCACCACGTCCGAACCACCGACCACCCAGACGACGTCGCGCAAACGCTACACGATCCGTCCGAATCGTGGACAGCAGCGCTGGCGCACAACCGAGACACCGGAACCAAGTACGCCGAACGGCCGACAAGCCAGTCCGACCCGACTGACCAAAAATCGACCACAACTGGAGCTCGATGAACGTCTACCGAACAGGTACAGTCCTCTTTGCATGTTTGTCCAGCCTGTCCGGGGCGGACAAGCACCCTGACGTTGCTGTGTGTGTGCGTGATCTGGATGGGGTTGTTCTTAACTTAAGAGGGAAAAGGTGCTACATACATATAGTTTACAATTTGCACATCAAAAACATTGTACAGTCAAGTTTGTTTTTTTGATGTTACTGTTTGTATATACTATTTATTTTACTATTTATTTGAAGCTATTTGACTGTTTGATTTGACCATTGCTTCTTCAAACTTTACAGCTTCTTTATCATTTAAAAAGGAAGTATTTCAGAATTTGAGAAAGAACGAATGAATTCAAAGATTTTGTGATAAAACTCTGGCTCCATATCATTAAAACAAACTTTCTTGTAGCCTCGAGTATATCAATCGTAACTCGAAAAAAAATATTGAACAGTCAGACTAAACATTTTCAATATTTGGAAATATCGTTAAAGGATTTGACATGATAATCTTATGATCCAGTCTCACTTCCTATTCAGAATAAGATAAGAAATGTAGATCCAGTCGTTCAATGCAATGAAAGTTATATGACATTCCACCTCGAAGGTTCACCAGGAAAAGTTTTTGACTTGATGACAACTTATAAACACGAACAATTATGGGTCAACTCATGAAAATGTTATATTTATGCAATGCATCAGTTGGGTAAAACGAAAAACCGTTTCTCAATTCAACCTTCACCTTCACAGCTGTGATGCATTTCAGAAGAACGTCCTACACGAGAATGCAATTATTTGTCATATAAAAAAATCAATTTATAGTATTTTACTACTTTAATAAATCAAGCATTCCAATCCTACAAAAAGAAACGATGGCGACAAAATATTTTAATTAACCCCTTGAACAGTTCATCCCAACAATAAAGTATTTCTTGTCAACTTCTCACCAAGAGTTCTCTAGGTTAATTCCTTCATCAAAACTGTTCAACAGCACTATATAAATTAACAATCAATCCGAGCAAATAGACTTGAAATGATTTTTTTTTTCATATCAAAATTGTTCGACACACAATTGCCACATTGATATAAAATATAGGATACTTAATATATTTACGTACCGAAATTCGAACTTTAATGATTTTACGACATAGCAACCACATTCATTGATTTCGTTTCCAACAATAGACCCGACTGAACAATTTTAATGACAGCTTTCATTTATCGTGTGTGTTTGAGTGTTCCCTTATAATAAAATCCGATGATTTCAATCGTCCTGCAAAGGGACAATAAATTAGTGTAACATTCTGTGCCAAATGCAAAGCACCAAACCTTCCACCCTACTAATTGCTCTTTCGGTGCCAAACCCCTACAGAGTTGAAACGTCGTCGCCGGCACCACCGAGCAGATACGTGCCAGAACAGCAGCAGCAGCAACAGAAGACGCAGCTCACACAGAGCAACAGAAACTACTACAACACCAGCAACTATGAACCATCTGCGTACGATTCCTACTATGCCGTCTATGATGAAGATGTTGAATTGTACCGAGATGTTGGTGAGTAAACAGCGAAGAAAAAGCACTGACATGTTCTTCAAAAAACCTTCATACTGATCCGTTACATCTTCGATCGATTTATAGAATATCAACCGCAGCCCCAGAAACCTGTCGTTTCGTCCACCTATCGTCCGACAGTGGTCACCACCGTTGCACCCACTTCTCAGCGCGATCCCTACGTCACTTCTCCACGCACTACGTACCAGAGACCTTCCTACCAGGCAGACTATGACGATGCTCTAGTGGCTCAGGTATTTTCCACGACCAAAGCTTTCAAGCTCTCATTACCCCCGCTGGGACAACTCGATCGCTAACGTTCTCTTTCTTTGCAGCTTGAAGAAGATCGTTACAATCAGAAGCAAACCAATACACAGATAAGGTATTTTCTTACGGATCTAGTACCATTCCCGTGCTAGTATTCGTTTCTTTACTCTTTATCACATAATTTAGACGCTTTTATTGAGAAAAATCAAAAGATCAAGCAATTAGGTTCCAACTAGATTGATATTTTTCCCAACCGGCTCTGATTGCTCCCTGTCTCACCCTCTTTTGGAGCATCTAGAAGACCAAATTCACCACTCGGCTTACCTACAATCCGATATCTCTAAATCAAAACCACTTCTCACTTTCTCCCTCTCTCTCTCTCTCTCTATTTCTTCTACTTGCTCCATCCGATTCCACTATCGTATCCGCTATCCATCCACCGGTTATTTTGTACTCTCCGTGTGCAATGGATAACAACAAACGAAATAGAAATGAGTTAAACTCAATCTCGGAGCGTCCGATACTGGTATCTTCCACGATCCGTGCGTATAACAGCCCTAAGTATCAGACGGCCTTCGTTACGACGCCCGAACCGTTCTCGCTGCCGTCCTCCACCACAGCCAGAACTACTACAACCACCACCACCACCACCACTACCACCACCACAACACCTGCTCCTATACAGTACTATACTACAAGGTAGAGCAACCAAGAAACACTAGAGAGTTTTTGAAAAGGGTGTACCGTACTGTACCTTTTCGCCCCGCTTTCAATCATTATTCACATTAGAGAACCACCATTCATTAGAAGAATACTTGTTTGTTTGGAAAGATTAATCTCACCAGGATTTGGACAATTGGAGCTGGTCTTCTTTTGCAGCATTACAATAATTTCTTTTTCAACCCATAACACAACCGCCATCTCTCTCTCTGTACTCAAAACATCAGAAGCAACAAAACAAAATGTTCAAATTCAGCGAACACCACATACTGTGGGACAGTTCATCTTCGAACGCCTATTCACCGTTAACATTGCTTTATCCGGATCTCATGCTCATGTTGAAATCGCCCAGTTATATTCAGTTACACATCATACACCTCTCTTACACAGTTACACAGTCCTGGTAGAAACGATCTTCGGATCGGATTCGAAACGGATCTTCGAAACGGATCTTCGATGCCTTTCGCAGCAGTAGCGTAGTGGGATCGGTAGCATCAGTTGTCTTCGACAGCAAGAAATGGATTAGAAATGGCCGCTGTTTTCACTTTATATCTGCGAGAATTCAGACATTTGTCCTATTTTATTTCATTTCCTTCCTTGTCTTTCTCTCTCACTCTCTCTCTCTCTCTCTCTCTCTCTCTGTGGCACAAAGAATCTCTTTTTTTTTTACAATTCCTTTCAATAAGCCCTTTCTTGTTGACTATTGTTAGAGTGAATCTTTTTGCTTTTTCTTCTATGCTAGTTTTCTGTTTACGAAATCGTCGAGTTTGAATGCCGCTTTAAGCTTTTTCATTTCTGTCTTGCATGTTTCATTGATCAATCCATATACTTAAACCAATTCAACATCATTCTTGCCGTCCCTTACTCCGAACATTTTGGATGTTACACGTTCTAAAACCATACCAAGAAGCATTTTATTTATCTGACACCTCCCTGGCCTAAAAAGAGAGATACCTAACGCATGAAATTGTGAGATGTAAAAACCGAAAATTATTTTTTTGTTTTTTTGTTTTAGCAGGGCTGTAAGTTGTAAACTTTTGTTTGTTGCTTCTTCATGTGGAAGAAATCTAACCAACAAGGCATAACAGTTGCCCGATTTTTCATTGTGGCTTTTATCTAACAGAAAGCTGGAGCTGCCTTATTTATCATTTCCCTTCATTTTTACAAGTTAACCAACTTCTAGTTAACCGAACAAAACTCGTTAACTCATACTGTTATTAACCATTAAAATAAATTTAAAGCGATACTACCAACGGAACCATCACCGTGCTATGGTTCTATGTGTTCGACATCTTTTGAGTGAATTTTCATTTCACTCATTAAATGATGAAACCATTACTAATGAAATGTCAGTTGTAAATATCTATTTTTAACGCTTTAATATATATATCCGTTTAGTTCCTGAAGCAGAGATTCCGAATCGCGCCATATTTGAAGTGTATCAAATGCGTTTCATACGTTTTTGTTTTCTTATACATCTCTCTTTTTGAACCCGTTTCTAAAATGTCAATATCTACGATGCTATTTATCCCAACAGATCATCACAATTGGACGATCAAAGTATTAAAACAACACCCAAATCAATCATATTAACACTCGCAGCACGCGCGGGTTCCACATCGACTCCAGAGCCTCCCTCTCCCTTCCTTGTGTCCTTTGCGCCATTCCCACAATCCCCCTATGAGTCACGGTACCGCAGTAGCACTACCTCGGTTCCCCGATACATCAAACCATCATCTACTACTACACCGCCTACCACCACTACCACCACCACCACACAACCTCGCACGACTACCACTACTACTACTACTGTCAGGACACCCATTGACCAATTTCCACAGTTCCGTCCATCCACACAGTACGATCAGCGTGCCCCCGTCGGCATCAAATTCCACCCAATTCCGGACGATCACTACTATGACGATGATAGTGACGCGCCCGAGGACGATAGCGTTGACCAGGTAGAACACGAATACACCAAGGCTAGGTACGGCTATAGCTCCTCACCGTCCCATGTCGCTCCGGACTCGACGAACGATCATTCCAAGAAGCAGTTTATCACACAAAAGCTTCTTCCGGTATTCTCACACCGCTACACACAGTCTGATCCTCGTTCGGCGTCCTCAGCCAATGCGCATGCTCTGGCGTCCGATTCCTATAACGAGACACCCTTTTCGTACGATACCCGACCGGACTTTGCTCCATCCGGTGCTGCTGAACAGTTTGTCCCGCTAACAAGTACTCTGCCACCAACCACTACTACTGTTGCCACGACGACCACTAGAAGGCCTACAACAACCTCTACCACAACCACTACTACCACTAAAAGGCCTACTACAACTACACCAACCACTACCACCACAACCACCACTACAAAAAAGCCTACAACTACTACCACTACCACCACTACGACGACTCGTGCGTCTCCTACCACCCAGGAGCTGCAGCGTCAAAAGTTGCAAAAGTATATCATCACCGATATGCAACCGTCTAGCTTCAGAAGTCCTTATAGTACGACGGCCAAGGCACAGCCCCTGCCCGACTATGATAGCTACCTTCACCAGGAAGCTATTCCCACCAGTGTACGATCGCGCAATCAACACACGTTCCTGAAAGCCATTGCTACGACGCTTTCAGCAACACAGTCCTCCACGATCGCTACCACCACACCGGAAACGCCACAATCTCCCTTCTCATACAACTACCGACCGGAACAGTTTAACTTTCACTTCAAGTCGGTTCGTTTGCCACAGACCGCACCAGTTCGTGACGAACAACGAGCGGAGTCGTCGTTTAGTGCTAGCACCAGTGCACCCAAGCTTGACACTCGATCGGAGCAAAAGTTTAGCAGCAATAGGTTCTACAACCTAACGCTAAGCTCCGGATTTGTTGGTTTGCCGGGGTCTTCCTCGAACGGTGCTTATAGAGGACGTGGTGAGATTCCAAGAAATCAAGAACCCGTGCCTAGCTATTCTTCTTTTACGCTTTCCGATGTCGTTGCGAGTAGTACGCGTGGGTTGCCTACTACCGTGTCAGAAGCGCTTCCCGAAACAAGCACACCCTTAACCACATTTACGATACCTACTACTACTACCACTACTTCTACTACAACAACCACTACGGTAAGCCCCATTTCATTGGCCGTGCCGAGCAGTGGCCTTAGTGATGTACGTTTTGTTTTAAGTTCTAGCTTAGCTACCACCACTGGTCGGCCTCGCTACTCGAGGATCCAGGATGAAAGTGTTGCTCTTTATAAGAGCCGTGATGTACCGACCACGACGGTGCGGTCCGTTATAACCCGGCCAACCGTTCTGCCGACCGCTTCAAGCGATTGGGTACCACTCATACAGGATAAGATACTATCCAGCCCGAAAACGAATACACTGCACGAGCAGGAAGATCACGACCGTGAAACGGATGATCCACTGTTTGGCGCGCCTGCACCGGCCATCACGGAGGATGATGGCTTTGTTGCGGTCACTACCGCCTCGACACCTCCGACTCGGTTCCCGCCGAGAACTACTCTTGCCCCGTTCGGTACACTCGAGGGTAGAAAAACTGTTGAAAAAGTACAAAACCTTCCAACGCGTGCGCCTGTTGTGCCGTTGAAGGAAACACTTAACAAAACGATTGACCCGGTAACGAATCCGCCAACGCGGCTTGTTGTCTCACCGTACAAAAGTTTGGAGGTACAGCGTCAAACGACGTCCTCCGATAAACCGTTTGCTTCCACCTCAAGAGTTATCTCGAACCTGTACCGTACGACCACACCCGAAATTCCGGCCATCGGTGGTCCAACGGTGAGAAGCTTCTTGCAGCTCACCGCCGTCCCTAAGTTGGCTGCTATCTTGAGAGAAACTACTACGCCTAGTACGACCACAAGCACAAGTACCACGACGGTTCTTCCACCAAGCACCACAACCGTTAGCAGTACGACTCGTAGAACGAGTACGACTACGTCCACGACTTCGGTTCCGACATCTTCATTTGCTAGTAGCACGGAAGAGGTGATCACCACCACGGCGAGTCCTTTGCCTCGATCGACTGAGGTGTATCGTGGACGGTATCGTCCAGTGTTTAGTTTCGTACGTTCTTCGGAATCGTACGATGACGCGACTACACCACGCTATCGCTATCTGCGCAACCGTGGTCGTGATTCTCCACGTCGCTCCTACACCAGGCTGCGTCCTTCTGCTCAAAGCTATACCCTAAGCACGGTTGAAGATGTGCAAGGCAAAGAGAGAGTGTCTCCTGCTAGCAGCACCTTGGTGCCTACAAAGGACTATAGTGGAGCCTTCGACAGTACAGTGCTTTCGATTTCGACCGAGTATAGCGATCGTGGTGTAAGCTCTAGCTCAACTTCCTCGGCTTACCTAAATCGCATACCGACGACCGATCGGACAAAGTACCAATCGACCGATCGTGAGATCTCCAAAACGGCCCACGTAAAGAGTCGCTACGAGCAGTTTGATTTCAATCGCACCGAGAGCGAAGATCGTTTGCAAAGACCTGCTAGTACTAGCAGCACAACCGGCCAATCGCTACGCATTGTCCAAATTACGGACAAACCGGTCTACTACACCCGCTTCCATTCAACCTCCACTGAAGAGAGTTCTTTTGCTGTCGCCAACAGCAGTCGACAGCCGGAATCGACGACGAAAAAGTTCCGCGCCACGGTCGAGATGCCGGAAATGAACATTCCGACTGAGAAGGAGCTACTGTCCTACCAGCAGGACAGTGGCAACACCTCGGAGGACGAGGATCGGGACGATGACGACGAGGAGGACGTGATCGACGAGGACGATGTAGAGCCCGTGGACGAAGACCTGGCCGATTATTCGTACCTAGAGACCTCGAGCGCTGCGGTGCCCAAGACACCGTCGACGACGACCACGACCAGTACCTCTAGTACAACAGCTGCACCGACCACAACGACTACGTCGACGACGACTACCACTACGACGCTGGCTCCACCGGTGACCAGTACTACTACGACGACACTTCGGAGCACTTTCAAGCCGATGGCACGTGCCTCTAAGCGGTACACGACACCGCACTACGCGGCTGTCACTACCGAGCGTACCGTCTATTCGGCTGTGCCATCGCGCTTCTATCCTAGTACAACGCAACGATCGAACCTGACGGCTGGTGCTGCCCATCCGGAACCTAATTCCCCGGAGCTCCCATATACCAGTGCACGAAGCACATCCCTTTCACCCCTTCCCTCCTCATCTTCCCCCGACGTCGTCAGCCTTCGCATTGGCGATCGGTACTCGAGCAGTAGTCCCAGCTCGTTCTCCCCATCTTCCACCACATCCCTGCCCATTCCAACCACCACCAATGCCACCATCACCTCCACCACAACCACTACCACTACCACCACCACAACCACAGTCCGCCCGCCAACGACGTACTCCGTAAACAAGCTCCCACCGCGCGCTTCCAGGGTCAATAATGCCATAAAGACCACGATCGCAGCCGCACAACTGCCACGCCGATATAGCAAACCGTCCGCAGCGGGAAAAAGCATACAATGTACAGAAAACTCACTGTCCGCCAAATGCAACGAGATTCCCTCGAGGTACTATTATCAGCTGACCAGCTGGACACTTCTATCAAAAGCAAAACCTACCCCAAAAAAACAAAACCAAACATCCAATCTTGGCTACCGCAAGGTTTTCTTTTATCACGCAAAACCAATTCGATAAAACAAACCAAATTCGTTTATACTTCACCGCTCACCGCAGCCACACTAGTTAATACCACCGCCACTACCTCTTTATCATGCGTTGACTGATCTTAAGCCACAGCGAGCAGCCACAAATCTAGATAATTGGATCGGATAGTACCTTACGCGCGCTATACTCACTATACTAGCCACTAGCGGTTTATGTGCTATCACATTTGTATCTTAATCCTTCAGTACACCACAAGTTTTACATACACCTTATCTACATGAAGCTTCATACAGCAGTTTGCCTCTAGACACTTCAGATCACAATCAGATTAAAGAAGCAAGTACAAGATCAATCTATTTCCAACACGTCTATCGCACTTAAACTTCTTAGACTTCTTTCACAAAAAAAAAACTTTTGTCGCTTTACTTCTTTCAGTACATTAAAATGTACTCCTTTGCTTACTATTGAAATCTCGTTCTCAAGTGATCTTCACGTCTTACACTACACTACACCGAAACACTGAATACAGTATTACAGCTTCAAAACATTCGCAGTAGTACCGAAACTGAACCGAAGGCAAACTGTCATCTCAAAACACATCTCACCTCTACCCTGATCGCCACACGTAAGCCTGCGCACTAAAGGCTTCGGACATTGGGCAGTAGATCCGAATGCTTCAACAATCTACTTCATGCAGTGCAACTATTGGGCTACATGTCACGCGATCACTACAGACATTTTCAACGTAGATAAGCGCTAGGGAGTAGCAGTCGTAGTGGTTTGGTTAAATGTGATCATTTGTTGGGTAGCTCGAGACAGGCGACACACGGTATAACAAGGTTTTAGAGTGATGGCACCTCGGCCTCGGCTGGCCGGTCGGTAGTAGTGTTGCTCATAGTATACGTATGTAGAAGCTTGCTAATGATGGATCTAATGTGATCGTTGTAATCGTACTAAAGTATCGTTGGTCATGACAAAAAAGAAAAAAAAACTTGTTTCCTTCCCTTAGTAACTACCTCAATTCAATGTTATTCTTCCTTGAAAGCGAAACATGATTCCATCATTTTAAAAGAAATTATCAAACAAACTCCAAGCGTTAGTAAAACATGTAGTACACACGCCTAGTGCTTCAACCAACACAAAATTTGCTTCAGGGCTTTAGGATGCTTACATGCGTTGGAGTGAAGCGAATCTCGGTTAAAGCACATCAACTGAACAGCTATGGCGCATTCGTGGATATGACGTGCCTCGATTAAAGCAACGCGGTCAATTGCGATGGAATTTGTCTGCTAACTAACAAATCAACATGGCTATTATGGAAAAATAGTTACTTTTTAAGTGATGCCATCGCAACGGAAAAATATCAAAAAAGATTCTGAAAATTCAAAAACAAATGGACACAAAAAAAACTTCAGAGTTTCGATACTCTAGATAGATATCTGACATCATGATCTACCTACACAGGCGAGACACACTGTTGTTGGACGTTAACGCAAAAAACCTAGGAGTAGCTATTTGTATTGCACCGCCAAAACCAAATGTCTAGATCCCCCTAAGAAAACCGGAAATAATGTTGTCCCTAATTTTCTGCTGCGTATCAAACGACAGAGCGGAAAGATCTTTTCGCACGGGAGCGGACGACCGATCGAGAACCTTAGGAAAGCTTCCCGAATTACTTCAGCAAAAGCAAACGTCAACAGTCTCTCTTGTGACGTGATCAATCATACACGAAGATCAAAGTGATCCTTCGATACATCTTACATCCACACACGCTCACTTTATCACTCCACCGCCTTCCTTCATACGTTGCCACTTCCTACCACATCCCTTCTACTCGTCTCTGTGACTTTTTTACGCGCATGGACACACTCACAAAAGCCCCGTTCCTATTCCTTTCCGCCACACGTGATCATGCTGTTCCGGACACACCAATGATCAGTCTGTTTCTAGCAAACATTCATCTACATAGGACATCCTTCACAAGACCTTCCAGCTAGTTTGTTCGTCCTCCAGGATGTCATCTCGTTCCATCCACCTTTCCTCCTTTTCTTTCCCGCTCATTCTCACCTCATCCTTCTTGTCCTATTTTGCTCCTCTGCACCGTAGAGTTCTGCATAGTAGTAGAAGTAGTATTTCTAACGTACTTACCCCTGTAAGATCGTCTATCTTCCTTCTAAAGGTCCATGTAGCATTTCGAGAAGCGATCGCTCTCGATTCATACAAACTTTGTCTACTGGATTTCCATCGCAATATAGGTTTGGTGCATTTGTTCTCTACCCCTCTCAATAACTCGTTCGTTTCGTTCGTTCATGTCTGTGTTCTTTGGGGGCCTTTAGCCATGGGTCGCGTATCGCGACAGTAGCTCATCACTGCACTCTAGGTTCTGGTTTCTAGGTAAACGCTAATCCAATCTCATCGTGCAACATGAGCTTCATCCTAAACTCTGGCGCTTACTAACAGCAACGGCGTCCGTTTGGCAGCTGATTTTCGACGCCATCGATACCAATAATCAACCGATGCCTTTCTGTTTTACCGCTGTTACTCATATATGGTGTACTAATTTCCCCCTTTTCTTGTACCAACACCAGAGTTAGCAACAATAACAGTAACAACAACCGCAACCGTGGCAGTTCGCACTACGCGACCGATGGACAGTCGACCGTTTCGGCCAACCGAGGAACGCACCCACCGTAAGCTACTACCATCTCATGGAGACTATGGTCTATGCTAGAGATTTTACATTACCCCTCACAATCTCCCTTACTGCAGACGTGCACGACCCACACTGAAGCCTTCGCAGAACATCGTCTCCAAGGCGCAGGAGTTTGTCGACATTTACCGTCATCCGCCGACCCGTCCGGAGCCGCTATACCCGCAGCCGACGCCCGACAAGACCGCCGCCAAGTGCCGTAAGGATGTGTGCCTGCTTCCTGACTGCTACTGCGGTGGCAAGGACGTGCCCGGAGATCTACCGGTCGAGCAGGTGCCTCAAATCGTGCTGCTGACGTTCGACGATTCCGTCAACGATCTGAACAAACAACTCTACCAGGATCTGTTCGAGCGCGGTCGCGTCAACCCGAACGGATGCCCGATCACCGCCACGTTCTACGTGTCGCACGAGTGGACTGACTACAGCCAGGTTCAGAACCTGTACGCTGACGGGCACGAGATGGCATCGCACACAGTTTCGTAAGTGATTCCCTTCGTACTCTAAGCTATAAACAAGATTTTTCGAGTATTTACAGTTCAACTTCGGTTACAGGCATAGCTTCGGTGAATCGTTCTCGCCGAAGAAGTGGGCACGTGAGGTTGCCGGCCAGCGCGAGATCCTGTCCGCGTACGGTGGCGTTAAGCTGGAGGATGTGCGCGGTATGCGCGCACCGTTCCTTTCGATCGGAGGCAACAAGATGTTCAAGATGCTGCACGACTTTAACTTTACCTATGACTCGTCGATGCCGGTGTACGAGAACCGTCCGCCGAGCTGGCCGTACACGCTCGACTACAAGATCTTCCACGATTGTATGATTCCGCCCTGCCCAACCAAGAGCTATCCAGGTAAGGTTGAAGATATATTGACAAACAACGCAAAATTATAAGATACTAAGATCCATGGGTATTATGCGAAATGAAGAAGCCGAACGTGTAGCAAATCAAAACAGACTTTTTCAGCTCAATCTTCAAAGCTGATGCTTTATTTTGGTGAAAATGACTAACACATCAAACTTGGCAAAACTCATGGAATGTGTCACTCTGAATGTTCGTTAAAGTAAGAATAAGAACCAATAACAATTCCCCTTCCGCTTACGTTTTTCAAGGTGTTTGGGAAGTTCCTATGGTGATGTGGCAGGATTTGAACGGCGGCCGCTGCTCGATGGGTGACGCCTGCTCGAACCCACCGGAGGCCGAGGGTGTGTACAAGATGATCATGAAGAACTTCGAGCGCCACTACACGACCAATCGGGCACCGTTCGGACTGTACTACCATGCCGCCTGGTTCACGCAGCCGCACCACAAGGAAGGATTCATACAATTCCTGGACGCGATCAACTCGATGAAGGACGTGTTCATCATCACGAACTGGCAGGCACTGCAGTGGGTGCGCGATCCGACACCGCTGTCGCGCATCAACTCCTTCACGCCCTTCCAGTGCAACTATGCGGTAAGTGTGTTCTTAGTTTGCCGTGTAAAAAAACATGACTTGGTTCGGTTAGCTCACGATGCGTTCGTCCCATTCCCAGGATCGTCCGAAGCGTTGCAACAACCCGAAGGTATGCAATCTGTGGCACAAGTCGGGCGTGCGCTACATGCGCACCTGTCAGCCCTGCCCCGACATCTACCCGTGGACCGGCAAGACGGGCATCCGCTCGTCCCGCATCGACAACGACATCGAGGTAGCCGACACCAACTAAGTCAGTCAGAGGAGTCAGAGGCGTGCGCTGCAGCTCGAGCGCTTCCCAAACCGGCCGTGCGTCGTCTGGTCAGCTTTTGATGGAAGGATTTTTTTCTTTTGCATTCAACTTCAACTCAACGACGTCAGTTAAAAGAAAACTAATCGGAACCGCAAGACGATCATCAACGAACCGCACTGATCAAGGGAGAATCGCCCAAAAGCTGCAGCGAACAACGTCTTTACGAGAACAAATAGAGCAAAAAAAACGGCACAGACAAAAGGATTCCTCTTGAAGCATCCCCTCCCTCTGTAGAAGGATTTGCGGCTGTGTGTGCTTCCTTACTACTTAACGCAAACCATACGCCATTAGCGTCGACGTGTCGCGTGCACCGCTTCTCCGCACAGTGGAGGCTGAATACACACATTCATCGCCCTGTTCCACTGCAAGATGCGAACCTGCCTAGATAGCTAATGTACTAGTGTATGATACTATTTTATTCCGCTATAAATTATTAGAACTATGGATGACTTTCTTTATTAAGAGGGAGACTGTGGTAGCAAAGGACGACACAAGATAGTGTGTACAGCGATTTGATTTGGCATTTGATTTTTGATTGTAAATATTGTACACAAAAAGATAATTGGGGCGAAGAAATCGAAATCAAGAACGTTAAATTTTGACAACAAAATTCTAAAATTCAAAAACAAATTTACTATGTCCACTACCTACTGTTCTCCAAGCACGATAGACAAGCAATACTCATGCAATAGTGGTAAAGCTGTTCATTATTATTTCTGATTTACAGTTAGTTTCTTTGCATATTTTTTCTTTCGTTTTTCATTCCTTTTATTATGTTACGATTGCTATTTAAAGCTACCACGCTTTTGTCGATACTGTCCAAACACACGCAGAGTGATTGAACACTGCAGTTGATTTGGGCGAAAACACTTGAAAGGTGAATGAATAAGTGCACTGCCATAATGAGAGGAAAATTGAAAAAGTAAGAAAAAAACACGAAAAATGTGTTTCAGAAGAAGGGAAGATTGAATACGATGGTGAAAGATGCACAAATTTCACAAACGAACAGAAGAAAATGAACAAAGGAGAACTCTAAAGTTCCTTCAAAACTTGCGAAACAAACAGAGAAGAAAAGAAAAATTAAAAACAAAACAAAAACGACACAAGAACGACACAAAACAGAATCGTACAGTCAGTGGTGAAGAAGAAAAAATTAAACGAAACAAAACAACAGCAATACAAGTACAAGTACCGTCCATATCGAGCCCTGCAGTTACACTGGTGTCCAGTTCCATCGTTTTGTTTAAGCGTATATCTTGTTTCTATTACATTTCCGCCCGTTTCCACAACGGGTAAGCGTTTTGGTGTGAGGTTAAACTTTTCTTTATAATTTTATATCATTTTTCACAACTAACAAAAGACAAAAACGGAAGCAAACACCCGCAGGCACACACTCACGATGATGGAACGCATACCTTTATAACGTAAAAGCAAGCGGGAACGATTGGAGGAATGTACTTTCACAGATCGAGCAAACTTTCGCAAAAAAGCAGCAGGAAGAGACAGTATTGTGCTGATCGTGGCTTGTGCAAGCGCACGAGTAGAGTAGAGACCCTAGGAGGTGACAATATATTTATAGGATACTTTTTGTAGGCAGTAAATTATGTGTGCAGTGGACGAACCGGAACTATTGTACTGATAGTTCGAGACGGAATGAATGATAATGTGTTTTTCTTATTTCTGTAAATAGATCATCTATTGCTTCGTTTTTAAAACAAACACTGTGTGCACAGCTGCACAGTCAGTCTGCAAAGCGTAAACGCGTGTGCTCTCTATCGAAAGGCAGTTAGAAGTCAAACCCAGCAAATCGATATATAATCATCCTTATTCCTCTTTTGTTTTTTTCCATAAAATACGCATAATTCTGCATGTTTCAAAACAATCTTCATCGGCAGAAGCGACCAAAAATGGCGTGACCTGACCTGAATGAGGTGACCTTAACGCAACCGTAACAACTATCTGTTTTCCCGTATATTATCGATCAAACGCTGCGCCACCAGGTCTTCCCTTGGGGGTGTGCACCGAGCGTCCTCACTTAGGTCTTTACCGAAAATGTATTTTTTTTTATTATTTTGTGCGTCTACCTATGTCCGCGTTGGTGTTACTGTTAGCTGTTAGGAATTCGAATGTGACGAAAACGGGACAATGATTCCGAGGTAGTAAGTGTATTGGAGTGCACGAACAATGAAGTGAAATAAAATAAAATTTTAATCAACATAATAAGGTACTGAGTTTATCTTTTTCGGATTTTAATTAACTGAGGAAAACTTATATCACAATAACAAACCAACCCCTTCAGTTAGAAAATAAAATTGTTCCTTGTATGCTAACCTATCTGCAGATGAAAAGCTTACTTGATTCGACATCTGAATCAAGATCAGATAAGTTGTGTGATTTTGCAAAATCACTGATGCTAGGGATGACATAGTATTCGATGGAGTGTGACTGTTTCTCCTTGGTGGAGCTATGTTGGTCGTCTTGGGTGTGAGTATGACATAGTGGGTTCGTTGACGCGCTCTTTGATGCCACCACTTTCACGTAAATTTGATTAAAAATATTTAATATAAGAGTAATAATATCTAAAAGATACTTCCGTCCTTCTCAAACCTATGTTGGGGTAAGAGGTGGGACTTATCATCATCATCATCATCATCAAGAAAAAGGAATATAGGTGTAAAATATTGCTTTTTTTAAAATCGTTATTTCCAGAAGAATTGTAGAAAATATGCGCGTTCCAGAATGAACCTCGTAGGCTCGTTGCAAAAACGTACCTGGTAGGTTCGGTCGGAACGGTCAAAATCATTGAAAAAAAAAATCGTATTAAAATACGCCCTTCCCCCATCTAACCAGGAAATGTTTCCCATTTACTAATATTATGAAAACCTTGCCCCTAACTAATCATGCAAGGTTCAATCAACTTACCCGTTAAGTTCTACTCCTTTTCTAAAAACACCAGTTTTGTACAATAGGCGTATGCCTATTTTGGGTTTTCATATTAAAAAATATGAATATGGGTATTCCTAAAAATTTATTATTATAATACGTACATATTAAGCCAATCGGGATAGGGAATCATTTGTGATAACAGAATAATTATGATTCACGAATTTGAAGTAGTGTATATTAATGGATACATACTGAACACCAACCGATTTCATGTAAATTAAATTAATTCTTTTACACTGTATTTCCCTTTCAGAGTAGCTTCAATGTAATATCGTTTATAGTGTTCCATCTTACTGGAATCTTATTTCATACATTGATCCTTATGCTACTTCCAATCAATGCTTCAGCCCATGAACGTCCTCACCCTTACCGCAGTTTTCAATTTTCCTTCTCCCGATCCAATCAAAAGCGTGCGGTCAAAGGGTCACCATGTTTCATAAATATCAAAGCACAATCACCGAGCAGCAAATAGGTATAAAACCGCCCCTGCGGACAGTGGTCAGCTTTTAGTTACCTTTCGGTTTCTGTGGTGCAACATCCAATGAGTGATAGTTCCGAAACATGTCCAAACGGTCAGTGCTAACTGCGGTTATCGTGCTGTGCTTTATTGTTGGTGCAACTGCGTTTGCCTCACTGCACCATCCTGACAGTTTCAACCAGCAGCTCATCGACTACAAGGGCCGTGACACATCCAGCAGATACTTTGAGCTTGCCAGTGAAGCGTATTACACCGGTGTGTACGATCATCCTACGTCGGAGGACCAAAATGAAACCTCTACCTGCATGCATGCCGATTGTCTGGAGCAGACAGAAACCTCTCCCGTTGTTCGTGACCGACGCCGAGTAGATCCGACGTTCTACGGACATCCAAAGACACGGGAACAAATCTGGGAGCGCAACTTTGCTCATGTTATCATGGACAATCGACAAACGCTCTCGCTGGTGACGCTGCTGAAAAAAATCATCCTAAAGTACCTGTCCAGCTGCATACCGATCGTGCTGTACGACACTTACGTGGCCACGACGGAGAACTACATGCTCGAGGTACTGTTCAGCCAGTTTCCCACGACCTACATCACCGGGCGCATTGGTCCGAACTACACGCTAGACAATCCCGCCATCCTGGAACCGCAAGGACCCCAGTGCCGTAGCTACATCATCTTCCTCGCGGACGTTATGATGACGCGCAAGGTGATCGGTCCGCAGTTGAGCAGTTACGTCGTGCTGATCCCCCGCTCGAGCCAATGGAAGTTGCAGGAGTTCCTGGCCGCGAAGCAATCGCGTGACATCATCAACCTGCTCGTGATAGGTGAGTCGTACTCGGTGGACAAACGCATCAACAACGAGCAGCCGTACGTGCTGTACACGCACAACCTGTACATCGATGGGCTGGGTGCGAACCGACCACAGGTGCTGACCTCCTGGATTGGAAACAAGTTTTCCCGCAACAGCGTGAATCTGTTCCCGCGGAAGCTACGCAAAGGATTCTCCGGCCATCGGTTCACGGTGATGGCCGCCCATCAGCCGCCGTTCATGATCAAGCGCCTGTCGACGGATGGTGTAGGCAATGTGAACATACAGTGGGAAGGTCTCGAAATTCGACTACTGCGTGCTATGGCACAGTATCTAAACTTTACATACGACATTATCGAGCCTGCAAGGACGGAATTGGGGTAAGATCGGAAGGTTTGGTGTACTATGACACACCTTAACATACGCATTCGTTCTAGCCCCGGTGATTCTGTGGTGGACGAGATCAGACGACGACAGGCAGATATGGGCCTGGCGGGCATTTTTGTGACGATCGAGCGTAACTTAGCAACCGAGATGTCTGTCGCACATTCTACCGATTGTGCCGCCTTCTTAACGCTGATGTCTAGTGCATTACCACGGTATGTATAAATTATAGTCGTTGGCATCAAAGTGTTGGTCCTAAGACGACAATTTTTGACATAGTGCATCAATTTCTATTTATCTCTCGGGATACAAAAACCCTTGGAGGTATTATTAGCTAAATAACGTACGCATGTAGGTACTATTGAGGCATCTAAAAAAACATAGAATATTACATATTAAAACAATTAAGTAAAGTGTTCAAGTGTTCAAGAGTGTTCACCATTCAGAGAATGATAGTACAATAATCACAAGAACGGATTGTGGAGAGTAATTTAGAAATACAAAGTGCTTAACCGGATGACTTCAACTGCCGACTAGCGGCCCCGAATGGCTCCAGATGGCTCCGAACGACTCGGACGGTTCCAGACGGCTCCGAACATTTGGAAGCAATTCCAAAATTGATGTTTTACTGTCAACAAAATTTTGCGTTACAGTTAAACTTGATGCTTTACAGACAAACAAATATGCCCACGAGACGAAAATTATGATTTAGGGTCTACTTTTGAGGACAACGGATGAAATGCAAAAAAAATCTTGCTAGAACATAATCCACATTTTCTCACAATCCAGATACCGCGCAATCTTGGGACCGTTCCAGTGGCCCGTCTGGGTAGCGGTGATCCTTATCTATTTGTTGGCCATCTTTCCACTCGCCTTTTCCGACAAGATGACACTTCGTCATCTGCTCGGCAACTGGAGCGAGATCGAGAACATGTTCTGGTACGTGTTTGGTACGTTCACAAACAGCCTAACCTTCCAGGGCGAAAACTCCTGGAGCAACACCAGAAAGACGTCCACGCGTATGCTGATCGGTAGGTCTCCTTTTCCGCCGTGTTTTGAGTATCTTCACTAATGTAGAAGCTTTTTTTTTCGTTTCTAGGCATCTATTGGGTGTTTACGATCATTATTACCGCCTGCTATACGGGGTCGATTATTGCCTTCATCACTCTTCCGGTCGAACCGGAACGTGTCGATTCTGTTGATCAGCTAAACAGAGGATTCTTTCGTGTGGGAACACTCGATCGGGGTGGCTGGGAACGTTGGTTTCTGAACTCGAGCCACGTGCAGACGAACAAGCTACTGAAGGACCTCCGGTTTGTGAGCAGCGTTGACGAGGGCATCCGCAATGTGACCGACGCGTTCCTCATTTCTTACGCCTTTATTGGATCGAAGGGAGAGCTGGAGTTTCTAATCAAATCGAACCTCTCGCATCAGTGAGTTAAAGAGACTCTCTTTATTTCCTTAAATCGCTTTAACTTCGATTTTCTTTGCAGATTTCAGAATAAGCGGTACGGATTGCACGTTAGTCGTGAGTGTTTTGCCTTGTACGGTGTGTCGATGGTCTTTCCACCTTACTCCGTCCATCGCGATCCAATCAACAATGCGATCCTGTACATGCAGGAAGCCGGCTTAATTAGCAAGCTCAACAAAGACGTCGCGTGGGAAACGATCAAGACGAAGGACGGTCGCTACCGGGAAGCTTCGGTCGGTGAGGTCCTGCGAGCTACTGCCCCGTCCGAGCGCGGTCTAACCCTGGCCGATACGGAGGGAATGTTTCTGCTGATGCTGTTCGGGTACGTCGTAGCGCTCGGAGTACTCATCTCCGAATGGGTCGGAGGATGTACCAACAAGTGTCGCGAAGTATTGAAGGAACGTGCCGAGCGGTTAAAGGCAGCCGCCGCAGAAGTCGCGGCCGCAGCCACTGGAAGTGACGTCTCCTCCATTCCAGCGTCATCACACTCCTCAGCCAATGGGACCACACTGAGCAAGAGAACTACATGCATCAATGGTATAGATAACTCCCTGCCAGCCAGTGCCAATGGGTCGGCTAAGATGCGTCGTATAAGGCTTACGGGGGAAGATACAGAACAGGATGCAAAAGAGCACGATGTACCGGTCGATGCCGCCAGTGACGGTTCGTCCTTATATCGGCAAAGTCTCTCCGAATGCTTGTCGGAGGTAAGTGCACACACTATGCAGGAACTGTACAATGGTCCTGATCGGCGCCACTCCACGATCGTGTTCCTGGACGGACAGCTCATGTCGGAGGAGGAGGCTAAGCGAAAAGTGGCCCGCAACCGGTCCAGACATCGGCACAGTCTCAGTTCCGTGCTCGAGCGCGAGGTTACTCAGCTGTTTCGATTCCTTGGGAAGGAGTCACCGCACAGCTCACGAAGAGAGTCGAAAGATAAAGATGGTGTTTTAAGAAGCGGTGCGGATCGTGAGCCAAAGCAGGTGGAGGTGGAGGTGGAGATTAATGCTCAGGCAAGTGGGGAAGGACAGCAGGCGTCTGGAGCGGTAGTGGCACGTCGCAGCATTGAAGCTACTTTCGGAGAGAAACTATTGCATTGAATAGCGAGATAAGAAGTACCCTCTGTCTGGTCCCAAAACTCACTAAAATTGATTCTAATCCAATAAAACCCCTGAACAGTGAAGAGTTTCGAGAAGAAAAACAAAAAATTTGAAATTCTGTTGAATATCCTGCTGATGAGAGTTTGCTGATGAGTAGACAAATAAAGTGCAGTCGATCATATTCGGATGCAGTTTCCTCAAAACACTAGCCCCCAATATCAAAGGAGTGTCCAATAAAAGTTAGTGATGCTAAATAAACAATAAATTATAGTCAAACGATGAAATCACCGATTCATACCAATGCCAAAAAAAAACTCCTAAAAATATATCTACGATCAGTGAAGGCAAGATTGTAACATTTTTTACCCATTATATTCCAGCGTTTGAAATTTGTTCATTATTCGAAAGCTTTTTCATATTAAACTAAACTTTACGTTAAGTATTTTAAAATATTCAACTAGATAATTTACGATTGCGTTTTGGGACATAAACACTTCATCAATCATTTCTTTGTGTTTAAACACTAACTTTCTTAGTGTTTGAAGCGTGCTTTCAATTCAAAAAGTTCAAAATGTGTTAAAAAAAAATTACTGGCACTTAACCACTCGGGTGGCCTGTTTGAGTGCTCTATGACTTCTTCCCCGTTTCGTGCATGTCGTTTTTCTTCTATCTCGTCATATTGAATGTGTAATGTTAATTTTGTTAATGTGTAAATGTGTCTCTTGTCTTTCACTTGTTTTATCCTGTTTGTCATCATTCCTCCATCAATTACCGCATGTTTTGTTTTCGTTGTTTATCGGTTAGCAGATGTGATCGGTTTTTTTTTCTCTTGGTTTGTTTTTCGTAGGGTTCATGTTATCGTTAGTGTTAGGAATTAGTATAGGGTTAGTTTTAAGTTTTTTTTGTAAAACCCTCGAGCTAAACAAAATAATGATAAAGTAACAAATAACAAATGAATAGGTGTTGCTCGTTGTAATATAGATTATCAGAGCGCACCAGAGGTTTCTGATCGAAAATATATTAAATATCCTAGTGTGGAAAATATGTTGAATAGATGTAGAAAAAGTATTTAATGAATTGAATGGTATTGAACTCCTAGTTAAAAAGATAAAATCTATGTTTGACTTATCAGTTGAAAACCAAATGGGAATCGATCGAACTTGTTCAACTACCTTAGAATGTTGCACTCTAGCGGATGACCTAATATTGGCCATTATTATGCCTTTCAACAGCTCATAGTTGCTTCTTCTTCTTAATAAGCGAGTTAAAATAAAATTCGTAACAAATTTGGTCTGAAATGAATTGAATTCAAAAAGAGAATAGTATAAACAGGCAAAATCAAATTGTCAATTATTTTTCTCACCATCTTGCAACCGTCTCACATGGCTCGAGGAAGGGTATCCGCTGTCCACAGCGTAGTTATTTCTCGTATAGTCAATCGCAAAAGATTATATTGCTGCCCAATAGAATATTCCAGTGCATTCCTCAGTTCATATGAGCAAGAAAAACCGCTACGACGAGTAACTAATGTACAATAGGGAGGTGTTAAATATGTATCAACGTTTTTTTATTATTCGGTTGTAACGGCCAGGCCATATTGCTGTGTATCAAAGTTAAATCAATAATAATCCTATTTACCGGCTTCGTGGCTTGGATTGACGAGACCAGACCAACTCAACCCTACACAAAATTCTACAAGCCACACAGCGAGCGCTACATTTACACAAAAGTTTAAAAGCGTTACTGTCATTGCGAAGGTTATAGTCGAACTCCACCACAACTGCCTTTACATTTGCTGAAAGCCATGGTTTTAAACAAAAAATACTTCAAGACAAAAATAAAAGAAACTGAACCATTATGGGTAACTAAAAAAACATAAATTACAACAACACGCATCACTAACGCCTGCTACACAATAAAACGTTCATTTAAAAGTTATCTTTTTTGTTTTTTTTTTTTCTTCACATGCACATTTATATTGTATTATCAGCTTTCAGTTGCCTTTTCCCCACTTACTTACTGGCATTGTTGAGTCAGACTTCAAAGCAGCCATACGAAGACATCTTTAGTTATTGTAATACAGGTGGGTAAACTTACCAAATGTGGTGCAACTTAAAATCGTCTGTGGTGGAAAACGTGTAGAAATCGTAAGCACACAGCACTGAAGTAGTGCGAAAATCCTGAATGAAAGAATCCGACTGTCGTGCACTTGAAATGGTGAACTGAACTTTCGAACAATCGAGTTAACTAAATGTGAGTAATCATTTTCCTAAGCTATCTTAAAACCGATACAAATCCCATCATAACTGAGCATGCTTCTTTCCGAAACGCGTTGAATTGAAGCAGAAAAATGTTCATACTGCAAATCTTAACCTTTTGTTGTGCGCTTTATCAAATATCTTCCCTTCTATCATCGCGTCAATGCCATTAACGTCACGAGATGGAAAAAGATACCGATAAATAAAATACAAATATAAGTGGTTAACAATAGTAATTTTGGCAATTCAAGGGTATAATGGTAGAAGCGCTGACTTCAGCAGGTCCGTTACGCAGATCGATTCCCATCTTTGGGCCGTTCATTATTATAAGATGTTACTTTCCTGTTGTAGCGAGTACCTAAAGTCACAGAAAATTACATCTGATTGCCCTCCAATAAGGAAGGCAAGTCTATAAAAGGCCTCAAATATTGGTTGTGAAGACTCGCTGCTAGGTTCGTTTTAATTTCTTCCTATCACTATCTTCTACTTTGGTAGATAATAATTATAATAAGAAAATTAACGAATATTTAACGAACCGAATTCTTATAAGTGTCAGCCCTAACGACCACAGCATAGTGGTAAACTAGAGACAACAAGGGCAAAATTACAATCTAAAGCAGAATATTTAAGCTCCTTGTGCAGAATTGCCCCAAATTGTTTAGAATATGCCTAAAAAATGAATTTAAAATAAAATAAAATACTTTTCAGAGGTAAGTAAGTAATAAGCTTCCACAAAGCAACGGGCTGCCACAGTACCGACACATCCCTTAGATGCTAAATAAAATAATTCAAGTACAGCCCATCTAGAGTGCTGTCCTGTCAATCCGAAATGTCATACTCTCCAAAAGCTCAAGCTAGCGAACAGTAGCGAGCTTTGAGACATGTTCTCATGAACGGACCCCGTTGCTATGCCAAGAGGTTATAGTAGGCCCAAAGATTCAGTCACTTATCTGAACCAGTAATAAAATAATACAAAAGTAAGGACTTGAAGGCTACTCGATATTAGTTAAAATTAAAATGAAATCTCACCCAGGTTTTCGACATATTTTTCATATAACAACATAAGCACTGTCAAAAGATCTATTTATACCCAATTGTGCAAAACCCATCACCCAAACAGATAAGAAAGTCATTTCAATCAACTCCATTAATTAAATTCCTGTTTCCATTTTTCCCGCTTTTCCGACATCACGCCGGGCTGTTTAGAATTAAGTTAACAATAATGAACAGCAAACCAAAGCGTTCGCAATAAACATGCGCGATAATGGGTGTAATGTGTGTGTGTAGGGGTACTCCCAACCGCAACCGGTGCACCACTTAGATAATGTGCTAATTGGTGACAATGGCTGCGCGTTACTGCACCGCTCACAACCAGCAAACGGGCGCGTTTTGATTTTCTTTCCCACAAGTAGGTGACAAGACTGGAAAACGATTATTTAATCCAAAATCGCGCGACAGTCAATTAACTATTTCCTTGTTGCCCGTTGACCAACCAAGGCAATGGGCCAATGGGCCAATGGGTGGATTGCAAAAGAAAAGAATGAAACCGGGAATCGCTCTAATCCGCACCTAACACGTGTAATAAAACATGTCTTCATTAGTGCATGTGTTGCAATCTACCACTGATTATGCTGGTTGTTCACATTTCCGTGGAAACTCTCTCTCTCTCTCTCTCTCTCGGTCTTTTTTACCCCCGATGCTTTCCAGTATAATTGCTCCATTTCCTTTCTTTCGCATTTCCATCTTTCTTCTAACCCTTGCACCAGGGCTGGGCGTGTCGGTCATGCAGAATGGCCATGCTTTCGATGGTTGATTGACAACGCGTAAAATATGTGTGTCACCGTACCGAACCTGCTCGGTTTCGTTTGCGATAAATTAACGTGCACAGTACAGGACAGAAAAAACATAACTACCAATAATTGCTCTTGATAATGTCTAAGATTAAAAAAAAAATAAAATAAACTTAAATTAAAATAACTTAATACATTAAAAACATAATAAATTATCTATTCTTAAAATCTCAAAACGATTCCCATACAGTTATTTCTGTACTTTTGCTTAACACTTTTGCTTTTCTTCTACAACTAATGCTTCTGATTGTTACACTTTGCTTTGGTAAATCTTTTCTTATAGTAGATCACTTATTCCAATTTTTGGTATGTTTTAAATCAATTTTACAAATTATAAAATTATACATACACTTATTTTTTTTCTGCGTCTAAAAATTAAAATAAAAGTGTATAAATAGCTAAATGCAGCTTGAAAGTAAAAGGAAACACGAGCAAAGAGATGTACGAAACTGGTCGACATTAAACGCTAAAAACGAGAACTATCACTCTATTTTAATTATGGAATAAAATAGTGTGCAAGTTTTATTTTGTAAAGAAAATTGGGACAATGCATTATAAACTCCCATTTAGCTATTTATTAATATTTAAACTATAAATCGTTTATTGCCATTCTATTGTGTTTATCAAGCTGTGAAAATTGATAAATAAAACGTTACTCACATTTGTAAATCGGAAAATATTTAAAAGACTTGCTCGTTAAGACCAAAATATGAAACAAAACATAAAAAGATGCTTTTCATCAACAAAACAAAGTTAAACATAATAGAAAAGTGTAAAATAAAAACATTTTATGCTGAGAACATGTTACATTTACTTTCAACGTATAACGCACCACTATAACGGTAATAAACGGGCAATTTAAAATGTCAATAACTACTCGCTGGTGTATGAGCACAATTAATGCTTTTTTACTTACAACATCCATGCTTCTCAAATGTATGGGTGCCCTTTAAACTTTAAGCATAATATCGTGTCACATTAGAAAGACATAAGTATTGTTTTTACCATTTTTAACACGCCTGTTTTCTAACAGGTAGAGCAAGGCTCAACTGAAATGCAATGAACAAACTGACAAATTGATGTTTAAAGTTGATGTTGGAGGTAGAGAAAGCACTCAAATTAAAACCAAGCGTTGTTATTATCCTTTGCGCCCCATTTACTCCTATCGGATTTACCTACCACACAAAATATCTGTTCACTGTAATTGAATGCTATTTCCTGGATTAGAAAAATGAACCAGCAAGAAGAGAATGGTTTGAGCCCCTTAAAAGTAAGTCGATTGCCTGCTCAGAGCGTAGAACCTCAAAAGGAAGTGATGTACGAGTGATTACAACTGCATAGGATACGGTAAGGATTATTATTAGTGAATTACTTGGTTATTCATCCCAAATGAAAAAAGTTGAAAAGTTCAAAACATTCTGAAATTACACTGTTACGATAGAAGCTACGATCCAGGAATAAAACTTATGCCCATATAAGTGAGCGAGAATAAGACAGGATTCCGAGAAATGTTTGTGAACCGGAAACCGGAAATAAGAGAACTTTCCTTATCGCTATCGAATAGTTTAAATAAGTAACCGTAATAAAAGGGGTTCACCTTAATTAAGTTTTTTTATCTTCGTCATAAAAAAATCCAAATGTCTCAAACAATTGACAGTCTCTGTAAGGCGTAAATGAGTGTCTCATCCGTGGAATATGTTCCCGCCGTCGAACCAAATCACCCGTTTCCTCGTGGACTAGTGAACACTATTGAGTCGGTGCATGCAGCCCGTTGGCGAATCGAATCAAGAGCCTACACAGCCTTAAAGGGACACCCCTACCTTAGAAACATAGTTTCCAATCCCCTCCCGAAGCTGTCAGCCCTCCTTCCGATAAGCAAGAACCGCTGGAAAACCCCACAGTGGTAGTATATAAATGTAACCCTACACCTAAAACCTAGCACCAGACAGTAGGCGACCAGTGCCGTACCAACCCGAAGTTTCAATTATTTGTGTTTCAAGTGTATCACTAAGCGCGATAATTAGAGCCAATAAAAATGATTTTCGTGAACATATTGGCTACACGGCTACTAAGAACGGTGCTAGTGATCGGTTTAGTGATCGGAACGAAGCATTGCTCCGGGCAGTCGTATCGATCCGAGAGTGCAGAAGTGGGTAAGTGGAGCAGCACAGTGTGTCGTTGTGTGAAAAGATGTGACCGAAACAGACCAGATGTGTCCCCCGGAGGCTGTTGGCGGTAGTTAATTTGTGGACGATCGCGTTCTAATTGCCCCTCGCTTGACAGGTCGACGGGTTAAAAATTATGACAGCCGATTCGAGCAGCAGCCAGCGCACGAGCTGGGCTTCGGGTACTATTACCAGGGTGACATTATGCTGCCGAAGGAACACACCAAGAGCCAGGACCGGCTGTCGGTGGCCGAGGAGCATACGTCCACCGTTTGGCCGAACGCGATCGTACCGTACTACATCACGCCGAACTCATTCAGTAGGTATCTATCGATGCATTAGTGCTTTATTTGTTTATTTTTATAATTTTTTACATCACTTTTTTCCTCATGACTTTGTTCTCATATCGAATTACGGTTAAGGATAGTATTTTTACTATCGATATTGAGCAATAATGTAGCATCAATTTGATGAAAAGCATAATTTTGATTTAGTCAAAAAGAGACAGTAGAAACAGTTATGAATTTAAAAAGTAAACCCTTCTATGGTTTATTTATAAATCTGAGAAATAAGAAGATATATGAGAAGGGTATATTTATACATCTGAGTAAATTACAAATTAATTATTTCCATTTTATGCATGATTTTTCTTCCTGAAACGTAAAAACAAAACATTTTTAAACAAGCAATACATTCGATGCTTGATTTGGGATCACAATCAAAAATTTATCGTAAAAGATTTTTTCTCATCAGAAGAGATTTTTTATGTAATTGCGCAAAAAATATCAAAATACTAAATTAAAACTAAACGGAAAAAGTAAAATTCTGTTATACATACTTCACAATGCACCGTGGAATATATAATGTGAGCAGTGTAAACTGACCATTTCAATAGAGTTGAAATGGGTCATCTTAGGTTTAGAAGATTGTTTGCACTAGCGATGGGTTCTCGGAACCGAACCAACGACTCCGAACCACTTCCGAGCAGCTTTACTCCGGAACTGGTTCCGTCTTTATCAAACCCACGGCTTCGTGTGTAGCCGCTCGGAGCCGTCGGAACCGTCCAAAGCCGTCCGGAGCTGTCCGGAGCCATCCGGAGCTGTCCGGAGCCGTCGGCGCCGTCCGGAGCCGCTAGTCGGCAGCCGGAGCCGTCCGGAGCCTTCGGTCGATAACCAGAGCTGGCAGAAACGTCGGAGCCGCCGAAATCATTGTAGCTGAAATGAATTGAAAATCTGAAATTCTGAAATGAAATGAAATTCTGAAGCGATTCAAATCGTTCATGGTACGGTGATAAGGTTTTGTCAACTCCGGTTACCGACTAGCGGTTCTGGACAGTTCCGACGGTTCCGACGGCACGGACGGCTCCGGATGCCGACTAGCGGTTCCGACGGCTCCGAACGGCTCCGGACGGTTCCGACGGCTCCGAGCGGCTCCGAGCGGCTCCAGCTACCGACTAGCGACTCTGGACGGTTCCGGACGGCTCCGAACGGTTCCGAGCTCGGTGTATTGCACCTACGTTCCGGAATCGATTCCGAAATTTGAGGAGTCATTTGGAAGCGATTCCGGTTTTTCATCGAATTTACCCATCACTAGTTTGTACGTTCTACGATTTTGAGTTTAGACTTCCCATTCGTTTAATGAACGTTTAGTCGGTAAAAGTATCGTTGTTTTCGTAACACTGTACCACAATAGTTCTATTTCACTTGTTGATTTAATTTTCTAAATCGAATTCGTAAAATGTGCCCAATTTTTTAAATGTGGAACACAATCACTCCAGAGCAATTGCACTTCCGTACAATTTTGTAAAGAATAAACTGAATATTGCAATAGCACTCTCATCTTGAAAATAATTGAATAATTTTAAACCAAAATCGTTTGAAACTGATGAAAGATTTTAAATGAATGACAAAATGAAGAATAATAGAATTACGATAAGTTGATGGGTGGTTTAAATGTATATTGTAATTGGTGAATATAAATAGCGTTAAATGTACCCATTTACTTTTCTTTACATTTAATTTTTTTTTTCAAACACAAAAACGAAAGTTAAACAAGAAAATATGCGTACATTGCCTGAAACTGTGCTTTAAAAAGCTTATTTATTTTATTTTCGAATTATTGGAATTGATTTTATTATATACATACCCAAAATAAGAATTGTAGAATGATCTGAATGACTCCATAAATTCACAAGAATCCACTCCATAAAATTATATCCATAAATTCCACATAGAAAAACGACATTAAAAATATTGAAGTAAAATTTCTACTTTTGCCGTACATGAGCATCATCTTTCCCGCTAGTTAGAAAATTCTTCTTAAATTCCCTTCTTAAATTAGAGATAAACAAAAGTTTAATAATTGTCCCCTCCCTCTCACCACCGCAAGCACCGAAAGAAGTGCGCATAATCGAACATTCGATGAACGTGTTTCACACGAAAACGTGCGTACGGTTCGTGCCCCGGACGCCGGACACACCGTACTACGTGCAGATCACGAACCGTCCGGCCGGCTGTTACGCCACGGTCGGGCGCGTCCAGGACAACAACCAGAACGTGATGAACCTGCAGACGCCCGGCTGTTTGGCCGGCGGCACGCCGATGCACGAGATGATGCACATCCTGGGCTTTCTGCACGAGGTCAGCCGCCCCGATCGGGACGACTACATCTACGTCAATAGGAGCGCACTGGAGCCCAGATATCAAAGTACGGTTTTCCCTTTTCCGAAGAGTATTTACTTTGCATAAACTTAATGTTTGTGTGTGTTTTTTTTTTTTGCGCTTTTTCGTTTACTTAGCGGAATCATTCTTTAGGAACAATTTTGCAAAGTATGAGCGAGATGTAGAGACGTACAATATTGACTACAACTATGGAAGCATCATGCATTACACGCGGTATGCAGGGGCAAGGGATCGCAACTATCCGGTGCTGGTGAACTTGGTAAGTGAATATATTCTGATCGATTTTTATATTTATTTAATTTAACTGACACACTTAACTCTTCCAGTAAGAGTTTTTCCAATAAAGAAGAAAATGTACAATTAACATTACACTTATTATTATTTTATTTCTATACGAATCGATTCGATAAGTTTTATTCGTGTTCTTTTCAAGAAAATGATTTTTTGTTTTTGCTTTAAAAATATTATATAGAGGGACATGACATTTTGTCTTTTGCGAAGTTTTGTTGAACTCAGCCAGCTTTTCAAACGTATTGACTTGTTTGTCGTTTTTTTAAGTGTCTTCGCAATCTGTTTCACGATATCAGCTATAATGTTTTGCAATTATGGATGTACCAAACAATGTTTCTACATATGAGCTAAAAAATCCTTTCGTATGCAATCCTGTATAATAGAGAAAGAGGTTCCTTCTCTGCAGAAAGGAATCAGCTCCGTACAGATAATTGCTATTCGCAAAACCTTTTTTTATTTTAAGTTGTTTTTTTTGTATTTAAAGTATGTAAAAAATAATCGATTTTAATTTGTCGAAAAGATTTTTCAAAACGCAATGCTCTTAGTTATCTATTATCCAGGTTCTTTCTAATTCTAAATGGACAATTATCTTTTCTCCATAGTATGTATACACTTTCTACACTGTATATGATACTAAATATTATACAGTGCGTACCGTGTAACTATATCGACTAAAGTCGTTTATTTGCGACCTACAAACATCCTGCAGAATTAAGCAAAAAGAATGGGAAACATATTTGAGCAAAATGCAATTTTATGACTTTTGATATATATTTTATGTTTTTGCAAACATTTATGTAATTTTGTGAACACTACCCAAACATATGAGTTTACGCAAAAACTTCAGTTAGCTCTTTAAACTACGGACTGAATTTTATAGTTTTAGCATAGTAGTTTATTTTAATTTATTTTTTCTTATTTTTAGTTTATTTAGTTACAGTAGTAGTAGTTTATTTTACTTATTTTTTAATTTTTTATGATTTTTAAAGACAATTTATCACACTTTGATATTTTAACTGTTTTAAAATATATGGATTTTTTTTAAATTTTACTCATCGTGATCCACACCGACTTAAATAATATAAAAAGTTTAAATAGTGTCAAAAAATATAAATAACACTCATAATTTATCGGCAAAAAGTACTTCAAAAAGTAACTCTATTGGTTTCGTTAACAAACAAAATTAGAAGATTTGAGCCTTATTTGAAGTGTAAAAAACTGGCTTTATTCTTTCATAATACTTATTAACTAATTATAATAACTGTGTAATAACTGGAAAAGACACATATCTATTTATAGTTTAAGACATGACCTTTAGTAAACCACCACCACAGCAATGTTATGTGTAGGTATCGTCCATAAATTACACAAAATAAAAACAGGGGATTTGGGTATGTGTTTTTATACACAGGATTAGGAAAGCTTACATTGTGTTGCACAAAATAAAAAAAATCAAAAAGGATGAACAGAAAAATTTGTCCAACAACTTACCACCATCACACACCTCACACGAAAATTTTTGATTGAAGATCACGGACCATCACGAAGCCTGAACGCCACAGCTTTGAACCACTACACACGCAACCTAACGCACCTAAAACTATCGAATGATTGACCATGGCACTTTAATTTGGCACAGCGCAGGCACAAGCAAACGCCACAGGACAGTAGTGGCTCTAACGAGAGAACGAGAGGCTCATGGATGTTTGTCTCCCGTTTCTACCGGAGAACAACTGTGAGCACACGTGATATCTTCTGCTATGAGCAGCTAGCAAAGGATAGAGATACAAGCTTTGTATTTACCTCATTCAAGGACGCCATTCATTGCGCACAACGCTTACTTTGCCAATGTTTGTTGAGGACCTACAAATATCACTCTACTAACCAGCTTGGCACAAGGTTATTACATCGCTGACTCAACAAAACGGATAAATCACAATCTAGCATGAAACGCACTTGGATTATCACATATAACACTTACAAATGGTCAAACAGAAAAAAACACCAACCACTACACATCGGTTAGAAGTTTAATGCAAATTAGATATCGAAATACGATCTACCGAACAGATTATTGTTAGAACTTTAACACGAACCAGGAACGATCGTACTGAAAGCGATAGTGCACGCACTACATGCGGCGATATACTAATTGCAATCCCTTCCAGACGGTGTCTCTCTTGGCTGCCGCATCCCGATCAGTTCTTCCGAGTTGGTATGGGTGAGGACGGTCCTCGCATTAGCTAAGTACGAATACTTTCTCATCTCCTCATATCGCGAGGCCTGATCGGGCTTTACTCGAAAACGTGGTCTGTGACAGAAATCTACACTGAAAGGCCATCTTGAAGAATGGTGCTAGTTCTCTGTCATCATGTTCGCCCTACCCTTCCAGCATTGTTCCAAAGATTCGGAAGATCTCGTGAATACCATTACTTACCTTAGATTCAAAATAGAAAATTACATTATTAATAATACATGTCCCTTTCCGCTTTTTCGCTTCCCCACACAGAAACCGTACGACGGGCTGGACTTTGGCAACACAACACTCAGCCAGTCGGACATTGAAAGCATCCAGTTCCGGTACTGTCGCAATGCCAGCGGTCTCTTCTGGCTTAACCCATTCCAGATGCTAACCACCAGCACCACCTTCCTCGGTACACGATCCTCACGCTCCAGAGGCTAAAAGTGGCGGGGATGGGTCTTTTCACATTATAAGATTCTTTCGTTTTATTTTTTAATTTCTAACAATAAAAGAACAAAAACCAACACAAACACGAGATGTATTAATTTGTCAAAGTGTTCTTGTTTGCTGTCCATTGTATTTTTCTCTCGAAACAATATTTCTTTACATTACGTGATTTTTGTTTTTCTTTTCCTTTTTGCTTTTACGGCGTTTTATTTCTTTCCGTCCCGCGTTCGTCTTCACTCGCTACCGTGTGTCGCTAAATCTACTCGATATATATAATATATATATTACATCATATATTGCGCCGATTTTACTCTCTATGTACGCCTGCCTGTTGCTGTGTTTCGCTTTTTGCGCTCACCGTAATATAGAACTTAAAGCAAAACTTGGTGTAAAAACTGTGTGTTTGTTTGTTTGCAATTGATTTAAATTAAAACTAAAATTTCATACCATCAGCATCTGCCCGAGGATGGGAGATCTTCGTACTATGCAGCTTTTCATCGCTTCTAACATACACTAAACTTTTCCGTCATTGTTTTACTTATGCACAATGGCCCAGAAGGGGCTTTTCAGTTTGCAGTTTTTGCATTAGTTTTATGAGGAATCATCACTCAATTCTACAACAGAATCCGAAATCGAATCCAAACGAAGTGCGCTGCTGGAAGGCAAATTAATTAGTAAATAAGTTTTTGTTTTTCTCTAGACGCTTTGCTGCATTTTTTTATTACACATCAAATGTATTGTTCGCCTGCTCGCTCCTAACAAAAGTGGAAACAATATAGTTTTGAGGGATAGTTTCGTGCTAATATAAATATATATGTACGTATTTATAATTAATTTTCCATCGTTTCCTGTTGGGTCTTTTCCACACTCTACGGCGCTCTACCTTCCACTACTACTTGGTTCATATATTGAGGACGATTCGGTTTTTTGGTGTGATGATTGAATTGAGTTCCCGTGTATGAGTGTGGTGTGTGTGTGTTCTGTGCTTCGGTGGTGTGTGTGAATGAGATGGTAGAACATTGCTTGCCACTCTCAATTTTATATGAAACACCGTAAAAAACAGTATTTATTAAAGGAAAGTCGACACAATTCTCCCTAACACTGTGGTGTTTTGCTAAAGGAAGGTGTACACGGGGCACAGTTCGGTAGCATAGTCTTGATCTTCTACTTTTTTTATCAGTTTCGATCAGAAAACTTTTAAAGAAAGATCGCTTTCATGGTTCCGGCTAGTAGCCGCTAGGTAAAGCTACCTTAGAATTAGAACACGCTAGCAAATTACACTCCGTGTAGCCTGCCCTTTTTACGTTGCTCTTCTGCACAGATCAAGTACAAAAGAAGAAAACAAAAAACAATTAACACCAAGTGATCTTCGCAAACACAACGATCACTATCTGGACAAGTAAAATATTCTCCAATCCGATCGAGATCGGCTCTAGAGACACGATTGTGAGAGGTGTTTGTTGCTTGTATTGTGAAATGTTTCCCTTTACTTTACCACTCTTTTCTACACCATTCAATATAATGTGATACTTTTTTCTTGCTACGAACCTCGTTTCTTCATTTTAGCTTCCCTTTTTATTACCTCACTTAATAAGTATTGTTTTTGCATCTTTTTGCTGCTTTTTTCCTATTTTTCGGTATTAAATTTTACAAGAGAGCACTGCTCACTAATACACTAATACACTTCCATTAGCGGTATAATTGGTGTGGACAAAACACGTGTACCACACACCGTATGAGGTTACTTTGTTTTTAAATCGATCCACGATTTTGCATTTTGCGTTTTCTTCTCTGTCCTTACTCTACTACTTTCGTGCTTTCGGCTGCTACTAACTATTGTTTTCGTCTGAGCTGAGTTGGTTTCTGTTCTGTGTGCCTTCTAATGCTTTCATTCGCTCCGTACAATGGAGCGTTTCTTCATTTAAACACCATATATCTATCCCTTTTGCAGTTTGTTATTCTTTTCTTTACCTTAAAACAATCTTCTTCTATTGTTTCCCTTTAATTCTACCTTTGTTTGAATATATGGGTTTTGTTCGTTTTTCAGTTTTTTTTCTTGTTTTCCGTTTTGATCTCCTTCCTTTCGCTGCTTCTTTGCTTATTTTTTATCTGTGAAATATGTTTCTTGCTTCGTTTTTCGAATCATGATCGCTCTTTTCCAATGCTGACGTGTTTTTTTTAATAAGAGAAGTAATTGATTAGCAAATTTCACAACTTTGATTCAGTGTTCAGTTTTTTGTTAAGCTTCTTAATATGTTGCTTTCGTTTCTAAAGTATTATACCCGCCAAAATCGAGCTCAGGTTAGACCGAACACCCGAACAGCGCACTCCCTTTCAGCTACTTCCTTTCTTGTGTGGTTTTCCGCTCGCTTGTTCTGTTTTGCTTGTATACTCAAATTGTACGTATTTTTGGGTCTCGTTCCTGAATATGTAGTAAACATGATATACAACTTCTCTGTATAATGTTTCGCGGCGTGTACTAACTTGTTAATGGCGTGTGGTATATTTCCTTCCGGTTCCGACCAGTTTGAGGTAATTATGCATTACTTTTTTATCATATTCTTCCTTCATCTGCCTCTTTTGCCCCTGCTTTCACTCCTTTATCAATCCTGTTTGTAACTCTCTCCTGTATTCCGTTTTGCAAGTGTGTGTTTATGTGCTCTTCGGTATAAAACCAACTAAAACTGATGAAAGCTGCAAATCAATGCTGCTTTTGTGGTTGGGTTATTGGTTTGAAGTACCAAGTGATAATTCAATAAACTTCTTTTCCTCTTTTAAAACTTCCACCACTACTGTCCACTAATCGGGCTTGAAAGACATGTTGGCTCAACTGTACCCTCCTTCTTCAATTTATTCGTTTTCGTTTTTTTTTTTTTTTTTGCAATAGTGTTTCGGTTTTGGTTTTCAATGAATATACTTATTTTGCAGCTCAATGCCAATTCTTAAAGAGTATAAACGCTTAATCAGCTTAATGCTTTTAGCACCTTTTTTTCTCTCGAAACACTTGTCTAGCACATGATACACTCGGAAGGGTTTGAATGGGTTGTGTAACGAACTGCTTCGTTTGCTTTCCAATCATTAAATGTAGGTTTGTTTGCGTGCCAATTGTATGTGAAGCGATTAGTTATGTGCTTTTATATGAAGATGGAAGTCGAATGTAATAAGAGGAAAGAGTGAAATACGCCAATTGATGCGTAAGACACACAACACACACACACACGCTGTTTAAACAATCATCTGCGTGTGGTCTTATGAAAAGTAGAAAATAGAATAGGATTATACAAATTGTTTTACTTTATACAGTTTTGTGAAGAACGTCTGATCTGCTCTGTCCAAAGCCGTCTTCTTCCCCAAATTGCCAAACTCTGTCCTTTCTATCTGGTACTATACACTTATCCTAATTCATTCCTGTGGTCACACAATCAACACCACATTCGATCATTCCTTTTTGGCTGACATGCATTCAATAATCCTTTTTTTTACAATAATGTTCATTCAACAACATTCACGCAGAACCTTTCACACTTGTTCTCGTTTTTTTGTTTAATAAAAAAAAAACCGAGAATCTCTACTATCCTGATCATGTTTCTTTAATGATTTGCTGTACAACATTCTTCCCACACTAAGCTTCGCTCATACGTTTGATTACTTTTTGACCGTGATACACACACGAGAACTAGTGTCTGTTGGAGGATTAGAGTCACCTAGTTGATCATATAAAGCCCCCATACGAGGACAGACATTAGTTCGCGTTGCGCACCGGGTACAAAATGGCAGTGATCTACTGGTTCTCAGCATTCCATATATATTTTGCAATTTTTGTTACGGAATTCTATTTTTCCTTTGATTTTTTGTACATATGTTGTTTCGTTTTAACTTATATGCATTTTTTGCATTCCACACCAATTGAGCCCAATTTGTTATAAATCCCGGTGTTAGAGAAAATTGCAAAACATGTGCAAACAAACAGTAGAAGATCTTCTCGCATTTTTTATTTTCGTCTGCTCAGTTCCATACAAAAGCACGATCGACACCCGCCTTTGAACACTCCAATGCTTTGCAACATAAACGACGCATTGCGCACAACGCATCTTTTCGCATCGTCCTTTCTTCACCTTTGTTTTAACATTTGTATAAAGTAAAACCAGACAGTTTTTGAAGTTATAAAAAAAAACAATTTTCTCACACAGTGACGAAAATGTTTCCAGTGTTCATGAAAAAGAAAGGTGTATGGAGGTGGGTTTGTTAAGAATGAAAATTTAGCATTGTTTTTACACTATGATTTGAAAGCACCCTCGCCAAAAGACATTGCAAATTGCAAAACGACACGTCGCAAAAGCATAAAACGGTCATAAAAAAACGATACCAAGTAAAGCTGGACGATCACTGAAGAAGTGCCGTTGATCATCGCAGCGAAGCATAAGGACGATCAAATATAATCAGTTCGGCTTTATCGCTGTCACTGCTAGAAGCTAGGCGGCAGCAAAGGAAGTCGCTCTTCGGGAAGTCGCGAGGTTCATCACACCGGGGAAACAATTCCATCCATCTTTTGCTGTCTTTTGTATGAAAGTTTTGCGTGTTTTTTATTGCTTTTGGGAGCAGTGCTTAAGTCGATCGGTAGGGGAAAAGTAATAGAGAAAAAATGCAAGGAGTATCAGAGCTTACATTGAAATTTCTAACGGCCTCGAGCCGATACTAAATACCGATAGGCTAGAGTAGCCCGTTATTTCACTTTTTTGACGATATTGGTGTTGGCTGGTCTTGGCAGAAATTTGTGACAATGACGCCTATGTCGTTTCATTTTGTCCCAGGCTTACAGCTATTGTTGTATTCGTTGCTAAAAGTAAAAGAATTAAAATATCCAGCATCCCCTGTTCCGCGCGGTCGGTTTACTATTTGAAACACGAAAGAATCTATCCATTGCTTGTCTACTTGCACAACTTTGCTATTACTATAATTGTGTTCTCTCTTGTTTATTCGCATTTCGTATGAATTTACCTGAAAAATGTGTCCCTTGGCTCATATTAAGTTATGTTTCTAATTGGTTTCCTTCTTACTAACTCTCTCTCTCTCTATCTCTCTTAATACTTACTCTCTGTTCCTTACTTGTTTATGAAGAAAAAACAATGAAAAAAAAACTTCACACAATAACCAACAGCGATTAGTCATGTTGTTCCTTTACTTAGAAAATGTACATAAAATTGTTTTTTTTTCTGTGTAGACATCATCATACCCCTCCCCCGTTCAACAGGCTATACACGAACCAGGGCTGTGTTTCGTGTGCCTGCTGCAGGCCAGTTATGGTCACACAAAATATAGCTCTTTTCACACACGTAGTTTTGAATTATGTACACAATTGCAGTGTTTTTCTACAATAATTTGTTTTATCATAGTAGTAAGCAAACTGTACGATGGGGTTTTAAAATATTACATTAAGCAAACGTATATTTTAATGAAATCGTTCGAACAATCTTGTAGAAAGTCTCAATGAATGCATTTTTCTGCATATTTTCCCGTAAAGTACTTTTGTTGTTTATCATGTTGATAAAATTAACTGATATTTAACGCTCAAATTTTTCAGATATTTAACGCTCAAATCAAAATTCAACGTTTTAATGTTTTGATCTACAACGAATGTGCTGCTGAGAGAATTTCTAAAAAGTAGGTCCTGCAAAACAAACTCATAATTATGTCGAAACTTTTTTTTTGTACGAATTTTAAAGATAAACTCTCAATACTTTTCATCCATGCACGTTAACAGAATACTCTCTCCAAGACACATTTTGCGCACATATGTAAGAAAAGAGGGTTAATTTTTCAAGCACCACATCGATTTCCTCTGGACTATCATGATAATCATTAAAGTTCGTCAATGAACCACCAAAAATTCAAAAAATTGAACTAAAGAACGGCACATGTTTTAAAGATATACCTTCTTTACACAACAACCCCATCGTAATGCTAACACTAGAACACGTTCAAATATCGTGTAGATTGCTTCTTTTCCGACTGCTATCCTCTACTCCTTTCTTCTGTCTCCCTCTCTCACTAAGACTCTCGAAAAAGAAATCATTTTAAACCTATACATGAAAGACATGTTGGGTAACGAATGCATACTGACGAGACCCGCAAGCAACCCGAACCCTTTTTTTTTTTGGGGGTGGGAAGAAGGTTCTCTCGTCGTCACGATCACCACACCACACGAGTGTTTCCTGCGGTGTGTGATCCGCAGCAGCACTATTGACGTTAATCCCTTGCGCGCACAAACACGCAGAGACAAACGATGAGAATTCTATTCCTCTGATCAATTACGCGGTTACGAAAGTTTTACCGTGTTTTTTTGAGATCAAACCATAAGTTATTTTTTACTTACATTCTTCTAAAAATTATGAGTAACGTAAAAAAAACCTTTAGTGAATAGTATAATACAAAGAGTAAAAGTAAAAGGTAGTGTCGTTACAGGGAAAGATAATCTTTTAAGAAACTAGAAACAAATCAGATGCCGTCCATCATTCCTGTCCGTAAAAGTTTGAATTTTCTTTTAAAAAAAAGCCTCATTCTGATCGACACACCCGTCAGGCACTCACGAGTCGCACAAATGCTTGTGCACTTACACTCGTTACTTCCTTTCAACATAAGCTTCCACCGATGGCAGAACAATTAAAAATCGTTGAAAATATTCATCCCCTCAGTTGTGTGTATAAAGAGGTTTGATCTTCCATGTCGTCGTTTTCCTCCCATTTGTTGTAAGCGAGTTATGAAAAATGTTAACTTGCGGAGGGGTTATTGGCGTGTTTCTCCTCCTCTGTAACCGTACATTTCCCCTGCTACTTTTCGACTAACATTGGTCTTTTAATATAGGGTCTATTGAGCTGAGTTACTATTTTATGCTTAGGTGGTGAAAAAATCTACACATTTTTTTGCTCACAAAAACACATAATTTCATCGTTTTGTCTACTATTTTTACCTGAGTTTAATTTGTTTTCTGCTGCTTTATGTTTCCTTTTTGGTAGTTTGAGTGAATTTAATCGGGAATTTCACTTTCCGTACTGTGCTGTAACGCACCAACAGATCTTATCTTTTATTTTCCTTCCATCAATATCAATGTGCGATGCAGAACAAGTGGCAGTTATGAACGCTGTTATCTCTCTTGTATTTTTCGTGTTTTTTTTTTTGGTAAACTAGCCTTTGTAATACATAATGCAAGCGTTAGAAGCAAAACCGAACACTCCCAAAAGGAAAGAATTCAAACATTCCCCGGCTCGGGATCGGGGAAAGCTGGAGCAGAAGAAAAGATGAAAAAACTAGTGGAATAATACCACTTCTTTTCACCGACCCAACCAGACACACATACACACACTGGACACAATACAAAACAATCCCCTAAACTGAAACCTTTGCAAGTGTGAAATAAGAAACGGTTTGAGAAGTATGCAAATAAGGTGGTACATACATATATATTGCAACGTAACAGAGCATCATACACAAAAAATTCGAAAACATTACAGACATGAACACATAATATAAACAACCTGTAGCCGCGCGACGTTAACACATTAAAAAAGGCAGTGAGAATGAAATCTCTGCCAACATACACAATACACACAAAACTACGCGGGAATGAAATAAATTAACTACTTAATCGCTGACCGCTCAATGGATTAATTGAGCATCATTATTGAAAAAAAACGGAAATATTGCCTTTGCGGATGTGTGATTTTAACTGTAAATAATAAAAAGCTAAAGCCATACGCGCACACACATAACTAATTGCGATTTTTTACTTTCTCTCTTTCATACACACCGAAGCATGTACTACTTTTTACCGCCTTAGCTCATATTAAACCGAGTTCGACAGTGCCGCAGGTATTTTGGCTCTAAAAAGTGATCTTAGCACGCTGTTGCTGTAAAAATTTTCCGTTTACCATCTAATAATATAACGCTGTTGCACTTGTTTAAGATAATCTTTCGTGTTGCCGCGCACCTAAGCGGCACAAATCACGACACACTCTACGGTATTCGCTCCGTTCGACAGATACTTTCTCACTTGAACGGCTTTCGGGGAGAGGCGGCGTTTCGTTATATGTACAAATCACTTTACGCTAAAGTTGACTTTCATTAGCTTAGTTTTTTTTTCCTCTCTAAAACAATCCACACCACGATTTTTGTGCCAAAAAGAGAGCAACGTGGCGGTTTGTTGTCTGTATTTTAGTGCACTGTTGTTAAAGTTGTTAATTTTAAATGAAGTCTTTTAGGTGTACAACAACTCAAAATAAAAAATCTAGAGCCCTGTAAAAAATCAATGCGTTTTCCTATCTCCTTTTTGTTTCCTTCCCATAGCTTCGCTTATCTCTAACACGGTGCTAATATAAATCTGCTTGCTTTCTATCTCTTACTTGCTCGCTGGCTTGCTAACCTAATTTCCGATTTCTCTATAGACTTTACACCAACCTCTCTATCTCGCTCTCTATTTGCAGGGGATACACAGTATGCGTACATTTGAACTAAATTAAAACTAAACTTACCGAATAAAACAATGGTACACAATCGTTACGGTGTGTGGGCGCGCGCGCAGGCGGTGCTGATCGCCTTACACACACAGTGCTGAATTTGGTGGGGCCGAAAAATTTCGAAGAGGCAAGCTGGTAAGGGACATTACGAGTGGATGTACCCCGTACCCAGCACTCCCCGAAGGCAGATGATACTCTAACGCAGGGCTTATGAAGCCACCGACGACACCGGCACGGATCCACTACTACTGCTGGTGCCACCGGCGGCCGATACGGACGACGATGAACACGACGCGGCTGCGGTAGAGGCGGCAGTGGAAGAGCTCACATTTATCAGCGCACCACTAGCACCGCCAGCCGGCGACGAGGCGGGCTGCTGCACGACGTGCTGTGGAGACTGTGCCGGGACTGGCGGTGCGGCAATCGGTGGCAGTGGTGGAGGCGGTGAGTGCAACACGAACGCATCATACACCAGCATCAGCTCGTCGAGCGTGTACTCCTCAAGGCACACGAATCCCTGCAAACCGGGCGATTGCTTCCGGGCACAACCCATACAGTGTACGATGTGACGCTTTTCCTGCTCGCGAATAAACAGCACATTGAACACTTCCACCTGAATGAACAAAAGGGAAAAGGAAATTCAAAATCAAAATCCAGATTCGCAGCCGTGTTGGGGAAAACGGCATTCAGATTTCAGTGTGAGTGTTCGGCTCTCTTGCACCCTGTTCCTACGACAATTAATAACGATAGGATCCGGAACGCCTATGACAGCAAAGTGTTTTGCTCTGGCACCTGTAGAACTTGATCTTCCCGAGCAAAATTCCCATACGAATGAGCATACTTCGAGACGGGTCAACTTCATTGTCGATGCGTGTAACGATCATTATTCCCGTCCAAGTGCCCCACACATCGCCCATTGCAACTTACCTCACATTGGCCGCAGTAGTGTGATGCTTCATTCTTTCCGCGACCATGAAACCGTACCTCGATGTTAAGCGATTTGACGTACTCCAGCACCTGCATGCAGTGTTTCATCGTTTGCATTAGGCAGGTCCTGTGGCGAGAAGGATAATCAAAGAGAGAAAATTTTTGTAAAAACTATTCTACCGAATAAGCTAAACACAGGATATGATGAGTAAAAGGTTTCAGTAATAACAATTTCTCAGCACAATGGCTCAGAAGAACGAAAGTTAGAATTGAAGATTGTTTTGAATCATCACAAAAAAACATGGAAAATGTATTCTATTCTCTCTTGCGGTCTCGATACTCACTTGATCAACTCAAACATCTTCGGATCGGACACCTTTATGTTACGGGCGAGATTCCAGCTAAGGTGTACCATCGGCACGATGCTCTTGTAGCTTTCGAGCTTGTTCCACTCGTACCGCTCCACGGCCAGCTGATACTGTCGCGCCGTCAAGGGACCAACGTTCCAGGCAATGTTATTACACCAACCGATGGCCTGCACCCAGTGAACGCATCTACAAATACAAGAAAAGAAATTTCATTAGCATGTTATCATCGTTTCATGTATTGTGCAGATGAGTTGATTCGGAGATTTGACAGCTTCAAGGGCAAATCGTACTGATTTGATTTATCATTATTATGTGTTTGGTAGAGTTTAATAATAATAAAAACAGCAATCTAAATTGATATTCTGTACAAATCCAATGAAATAGATAGTTATCGAACTGAAAACATGTTTTATTAACACAAATTCAGCGGACAGTATATGTAAATCTGACTTACCCAGCATTGACCCACACCAGATCGCCCGGTCGCTGCGTGAACCGATACACCGGGATGTTCTCCGCATACAGATCCTCCAGCGCCGGCCACCACGAACCGTGCAGATAGTTGATGTTGTTCTTCTCGCATAGCGCCTGTATACCGCCCCAGTACGAGTCGGGCGTCGCAAACCACTCACAGTCGCCCGGCCCGATGTTGATGTTGATCGAGCAGAAGTTATTGTTCTCCTGGTGACCGGGCGTCCGACTGCCCGGTACCTTCATGTACAGCTGCACCGTGTTCATACCGAGGATCATATGCCCGACGTGCGACAACATGTTGGCCGCCGACACGACCCGCGCAAACGGTGGCAACTTTTGCAACTCCTGCAGCTGTGCTTTCCACTTTCGCTCATCGGACAGGTCGACGTTAGTGCCGAAGCGCAACATTTTGTTACCGTTTTTGCACTTCTTTCGCTTGCCGTTTCCACCCGTGGCGGAACTGTTTGCACCTGCGCCACCAGCAGCACCGGCACCGCTGGTACCTCCCGTGCCGCACGCGCTGCTGCTGTTCGACACGGAATCCTTTGAATCGGAGTCGGAGTTCGTGGAGGCGGTCGAGATACCGGCAAGCTTGTCACGCTCCTCCTGTGGGATGCATTAAAACAGAGATGAATTAAATGTTCAGCTTTAAAGTTAATGAACAGAAGTTCAAAGGAATCAACTATCAGCAAAATAGAAAAGATATCTTCAAGGGTTTACATTCAGTAGAACGAAAGTTAATATTTTATAACATCATGTGAATGTAGATCGCGTACGATCGATCTTGCTTTGAACGTTTTCTCCACACTGCACTCACCTTAATCTTGTCCGAAAAGCTCGATGCCTGGTATTGCGCGTACTTCGCGATGGTTGTGTGCGACCGGTGCGAAATGCAGGCCCACACCTTCGAGTTCTTGTTTCCGTCCCAGTTTTCGTCCGGCGACTGATGCACTTGCGTGCGTACCTCCACCGTATGGTCGGGGTTCGCCTCCACCAGCGTTTTCGTAGAGAACAGACCGAGATCCAGCTTCAATGCAGCGCCCAGCTGCCTCACCACCGCAATCGGATGCTTCAGACAGAACTCTTGCAGCTGTGGACTGAACGCGTCCTTCTTGTTCTCCAAAAATACGGACGGCGTCGGTGGTTGCAGCTGTTCGCGCGTAAGCCGCGTCGGTGGACAGTCGGGCGGGCAGGGCGGTGGCGCATCGGCGGATAGTACTGAGCAAACCGCCGGTACATCCTTCAGTTCACCGGCAAGTCGCTGCTTGCGCACCAGCTGCTGAATGTCTTTCGACGACATTGAGATCTTAAATTCACTCCCGACCGATCCGCTTCCGTCCAACGATCCTAAGGATGACTGTAGCTTCTCGATCTTTATGACCGGCTCCAGCTTGATGTGGTCCTGCTGCTTGCCAGTAGTAAGCAGTTGCCGTTTCGCACCGCCCGCTACCGTGGTCGTGGAGGTCGCTTCCGCTTTTATCGGCAGCGACTTCGTACTGCTGCTGTTTGGTGCGCTGCTGCTCTCGGACACTTCCTTGCCGTCTCCCGTTGGGGAGCTCAACTGTTTGAGCAGCGATTCGGCGAAGGTAGCCTTATCGTCCATGAGAGATTGTATGGCTGTGAGTAGGAAAAAATGGAATGAATGAGTTAAAGCAAACATTAAATTCCTTTCGAATAACCACAACCGTCGCTTTGCCAAAAGGTACTTGTCCATCTTTTCAATAGTTGACAGCACAAATAAATGCAAAAACATTTACTCAATAATGAAACATGCAAAATCCCAATAGAGATCATCTTTAACAAGTGATCTTTCAGAATCAATAATAATAATTGGAAGTAAAAAAATTGAATAGTGTAAGGAAATAATTTCATGCCATAGATCTGCACTAATTTATCTGCGAGATCTATACCTATAGATCTATAATTTATCTCTTAATTGATAAAGTAGAGGTAATGGATGGTAATGGTAACTGGACTCTCCTGGTCTGCGGCTTCCATATACTCTAATTTAGCCATCTGCTTAAAAACTTTGACGATCCATGCTCTTCTTAAATAGCACTTACGATAAACGTGTACGATAAAATTCAAAAAGCCTTACCGAATTGTAACCCGCAAGGCCCTTCATGTATACAATCGTATCGAAACAATCTACCAAACATTTATAGGAGTGGGGTAATATACTACTCGCGGATTCCCCACAACGAGAACGTTGGCATCGATCGGTTACAACCTCGAATTTTTTTATTTCCCTCTCCAATGCACCTACCTATATCGGCCTGATTCGAGGTGGACGTTATCTGCGTGAAGCCTGCCGCCGGCTGCTGATTGTTTGGTACTGGGAAACCTGATGGTGCGTACGTACCAGCCGACTTGTACGGCATGCCAGCCGTCTGCTGCGACTGCCCTGTCGCCGGCGAAAAGTGTCCATCGTTCACGAACCCGCCGCTTCCCGTCGCCGTCTGGGGAACAATACCCGACTGGGGCGTTTTATTGCCGGCAGCCACTCCGAACCCACCGCCGCCTTGCGGTTGTCCTTGAAACGCGGGTTGCTGCTGCTGTTGCTGAAGCTGCTGGTTTCGTTGCTGCTGCTGAAGGCGCAACTGATGCTGCTGCATCAACCGGTATTGGTTGGTCAGCGTTGTTAGCATTGCCTGCTGTTGGGTCGTCAAGTTGCTCTGGTTCTGGAGGTATTGCAACTGCAGCAGCTGCTGCGGGTTAAGGTAGAACGGAGGCACCGGTTGACCGACCACCGTTCCGACCACACCAGCCGCACCACCCGGTCGTCCATCTTCCTGCTTGAAGCGCTTGTTCGGGAGACCATTATTGCTACCGACTTGTTGCTGCTGCTGTCCCGGATGGTATTGAGCACCCTGGAAGGAAAGATGTTGAAAAACTTGTGAGCACGTGGCCGGGGAAGAGCTTGGAATACATTATAAGGTCACCAAGCGTTTGGTAATTCTGTAGTCAAAGGTACTATCTAAGCTCCGCCGTATCAAGATAAGGGTGGTGTTAGCGAAACCTGACTCCGGAATCGATGTCCGGTTAATCTAGCATTATACGACGGTGGCCACACTTCAACCGATCGATAAAGTGCGGCACTGAACGTCATCTGGTAATGCGTACAATGACCCCTCGAAAGCAAGTTGCGAGAGAGAGAGAACGAGTTTGGAAAGGGAAATCACGCGCAATAAGAATTTTGGCTCTCTCTCGTGCACTAAAATTCGTCCGCTCTCAAGGTCAACCGGCGAGACGCAACGAGCTATAGTTCATTGAACCTTACCTCTTTCCGATGTGCATGCGCCTAACCTCACTTTCCGCTCCGACTGAAACCGCATGGCCGGTGAGCCATGCGGTTTTCATGTGCTTTCAAACTACATTTCGACACCGAAACTAGATAAAATCTGTACGGCAACGGCAGATTCACTTTCAATATATTAAACAAATTCTTTTTAGGGTTCTTGAACAAAAGTCTCACTTTTAAAAAAATTATCTATCTTGGAGCAGCACGACGAAACGCAACCGGCCCGCTCGGCGCGGGAAAGGAAATGAAATTGCGAACGTTTGACAGAACTGAGTGAGCCGTGCGCCTTCATGAATGTTTCACAATGAGAGAATGTTGTGCTGCGTTTCATATTTCTATGCACATCACTTTTTGAATGATTGATTTTAATTGATTTCAATAGACATTTCAATTATTGATTCAATTTCCCTTTAAAATTATTAAATTATTCATTTCATAAACGTGTTATTCAAGTAAAAAATCGCCACACAGGAACAATTTTGGACTTTTTCTACACAATCGTTCAGTGTGGCATAAAGGAGACAGATTTGAGCTCACCGTGAGTTCGAAAAGCATTTGTTCTAAAACCATGCTTTCGAAAATCGAAGTCGTGCCAGCATTCTAGCATAATACACATTTGAACGATTTTAAAGACACAAAGAAGGAATTGAAATCATTCAGTGCACACCAATTGAATCGTGCGTCTTAAAATAATTTTTAATTACCATCACCACTCCATAGTGGTACAAAATGTGTAGAAATGTTTTAGACCAACTTTGAACACGATTTAGAACATCAAAGTATTTCTCCTTTTCCGCACGAGCGCCACCTATCGGACTTCATTCTCACCAAGCCACAAAAGTAACGTTCCGTTCGCTCGCTCGCCGTTTTCAAAGTCGCATCATCCAAAAAAAAAATCAAAATGATACAAAACAAATAATGCATCCGTAACTCACCTGTGCGTAACCTTTCTGGAATTGGCGTTGCTGTGCCTGAGCCGTTTGTTGCTGTCGCGAACTCATCTCATTGGAAATGGGCAGATTCCAGGCCTCCTCGATTGAAGGTAACTGCCGCCGTTTGGACGTTATGCTCGGCATAGGAGCGTTACCGAGATGCTGCTGCAGGAATTTGATTCGCTGGGTAAGGCTTTGCGACCTGTTGCTGCTGCTGTTGCTGCCTCCGTTATTGCTGTTGCTTAAATCACCCAGAACCGTCGAGGAGTTCGCTGCTGCTCCTGCCGGCGTGTTGCTATTCCCCGTAGTTTCCGCTCCCGAAGATAAACCACCGACGGCGGCACTACTGTTGACACCACCCTGGTTCGATTTGATCGTGTTGTTGGCAGCCGGTACTGTCGACTTTTCGCACGCACTCACCGTGCGATCCTTCTGCTGGTCTTGATTGATCGTGGCGTTGCGGAAGCAGGCGTAGGCGTCCCGCGGCTGATTACAGCTTTCGTACAGTATGCCGAGATTGGTCCAGGCGGCTGAGTGTGACTTATCTAGCTGCACGGCACAGATGTAGGCCTGCAGTGCATCCATAGGCTGGTTCTGCTGCTGGTAGAGCACTCTACGAAAAACAAGAAACCCATAAGATGAGTACAAGTTTCGATCGGCAATGTGACACGACGAATGAAACGTACCCAATGGAGCACCATGTGTCGGCGTTGCCTTCGCTCTTCTCCACCGAGTTCCGGTAGGCGATGAACGCGTCGTGCACCTTGTTGATGCCGGCGAAGCAGCGACCCAGAAGATAGAGCGTCTGGCCCGAGCGCGGTTCCGCCTCGATCGACCGCTGTAGACAGTGGATGGCGAGCCGCTCCCGTTGCACCTTGTCGCCGAGCAGATCAACGGTGTGGTACATCCATCCCAGCTGCCGGTAGATGTCGGCCTTCAGTGACGACGTCAGCTGCTTGCTTGCCAGTAGCCGCTCGTATGCCTCCTTCGCTGACTTGTACTTGTTCTGCACCTCATACAGATGGGCGATGTGAAAGCGGACTGCAGCAACAAAAACGAAAAGAAAGGAAACAAGGAAACGCCGTTAGCTGAATGAATCGAAACGGTTCAAGGTGCAACATTTTGGATCAAATATCATCGCTCTCCCCCATCAGAAAACCCGAATGAGGACATTCAACTGCAATAATTCCAATTTCGCAACACTATAACTCACAGCTCACGGGAAAGGATAAAATGTAAGTTTTTTATTGCACTCGCCCGTCACCACCAGCAGAACCCCTAAAAGCTTTCTTGTCTCTCCTACAGGTGCGTGATGGTAGTTACTTTGTCCTTCGGGACCCGTGGTCCACCAAGCAAACGAACGATCAACAACTGCAACAGGTGATGTCATATCGTCGTGCTACCCACACACCAAGGAGGGAAGAAAACGCTCACAATTCCCGTCTTAAGGTCCATCAAATCATCAACCCTGAGGGGGACCCCATGCGTACGCTTACCCCCCTGTAAGACAAAGGAGGAGTTGATTATGGTGCTGCACGAAAAAGCAACAGGTAATCCGTTTAGCACCGTTTTTATAAACATTTCCGGTAAAACGGAGAACACTGCACACAATCGGAACATGCATTACGTATGCACTACAAATTGTTCCCCATTAAATGAACCCCGAAAAGACACACGGAACAGCACCGGCAGATTATGATTTCACCCAATGTGTATGAGAAAATGTACACAAACACGCACTAACACACTCACGCGCGTGCATTGCCAATTCCGATTGCCAGCATGCAGTGTGCAAACCCCAGCGAGAAATGGGGGCAATTTAATTAATAACACTTTTTAATGGGCGAATAAATTTACACCAACCCTCACTCAAAGACGGAGAAGAAAGTTCGCACGCAGTGACATGACCCGAAACATGCAACACAGTTTGTCATATATCGTTCGCTTCGTAAAAGGGGAGAGGGTGCTAAGGTGTTGGAGAGCTTACGTGGGAACTCTTGCACACCCTACACCCTTATTTGCACTCTTGCAGTTGGTGCATACGCAGGGTATAAGTACATTCCCGCACGCACATTGATTGATCAAGCTGTAAAATAACGAGAAGTGTTGGAATTTTATTCACCTTTTCCTTGAACACGACCTAACACAACACTGACCTCCTGCTAATGTACCTTCACGGATAAAACTGAGGCCTGTCGGAAGGATCAGTACGGGCAGAAGCTTCAAGGAAGATCTCTTCAGCCCTCTACCGAAGATCCTCCGAGAAAGGATATACCTAAAGCAGCAGCAGCATCGCGAGGGAGAGAGAGAGAGGTAAGCAGCTGATGTTTTTCATTCCACCGAACGCCGAACGCCCTTTGGCCCATTGGGATTTAATGTGTAAAAAACGTGAAAGGGTCCTGATGGTGCTGCTGCTGCTGCTGCAAGCTGCTTGTTTGTTTGTGTATGTGTAAGTGAAGCTAGAAGCTTATGCTCAATTCCTTCGGGCAAAAGATACGAACAGAAAAGTAAAACCCAACCCGGAGAGAGCGTTTTACTATTTGGTTTCGAAAAAAAAAGAAACTAAAACTCCTTCGACTTCAAACCAACTCAGGCCGAAAGAGCACAATAAACGCTTTTTTTAGATCCTTCCTTCCCGATCGTTCATAGAATAAGGATCTTATGACTGTTCCTCATTCTATAAAGCCTAGCATAGAAATGGTTTGACGAGAACAATAAATCCTTACAAACACAAACAGCATGATCAATTGTGTAGGACGTGTGAGGGAGGCGGCCAATAACTTGTGTAGGTAGAGGAAAGCACCAATCATGCATTGGTTTATTGCACGAAAGCCTACATTTTCGAGACCATAATAAGCAGGTATAGGTTTTGGGCTGTGCGATATTGCAAGGAATGGCATTTTCATACTGCCTCTAGGTAATAAAAGTAAGTCATGAGTAATGAATAAATATGTACAAAATGGCTGGGCGATGCCGTTCGGTTAGCATGTCAAACAAATAGCTTGCAAGAAGCTGTATTTGCCTACCAATTAAAGCTAGCAGCAAGCATGCACAGCATGGCCACTAACACAAACACAATGTAAGCTCTCGTTTTTGTGGCAGTGGGTGCAGCAAAGCATCCTCAAGCCCAGCTGTTGGCTGTCCAATTGAGATTTCTCTAATCGCCCGGCACAAAACCGCACAGTGCGATGGCAAACCGAAAACACCATCATCAGTCAAAATGGCCAGATATTCCAGGTCCAGCCGCACCATATGTGTCCACTGTGCACAGTCCACTGTTTTAGCTGAAAGCTTATCTGGGCCCTGGTCGTCCTGATCGTCGTCCTTCATTCGTTCGTTGTGTTTTGTGCTTGCGGTTAGACCACCTGTCGAGTTTCGGTTCTCGGCACGGGTGGTAAGAGCGATTTATCATCACCACATGCACATGCCGTTCGCTGGTGCCAGTCATCCCCTTTTGTGGCTTTTCTGAATGATGCAAAACGCGTTTACACGTTCGCGAATTGTTACCGCGTTCGATCGGTCTCCAGTCACAGGGGATAGGCCCATGGAGGGAAGACACAGTCCTCACAAAGCAAAGGGGACGGAAATATGCTGGGTTCTCCTTTCCCTTTGCGTTTCCACAGGTAGCATCTCATTTCTCACCTCATTAGCTTGGCAAAAAAGTTCTTCTGTCGGCTCGATGTGCCCTTAAGGATAAAAGCCCCATACAAGGACATGTTGCCTTCTGTCAGCTGACAGCTGATGACACTGCTACTAGGGCAACATTTACGACAAAACGGTGCTGGTTCGGCAGCACGGAACCAAACTTTACTTGGCCGAATTTTTCGGCAGGTATGCATACCCTCGGTACCTAGCAGCATGAGCAATTAGGACGAAGGGACACACATGGGTGCAGTGCAATTGCAGCATAACGGAGCTTGCCTTCTTGGAGGATCGTTTCCCTTTTCTAATTGAATTGCAACTCCACTTTTCATTAATTATTCTCCGCTTGTTGGGGTAAAAGAGTTGGAGCGTTTGGCCTGATAGTAAATAAACTGCAATCGTTTCAGTGTTCTTCTTCCAATGCACTTTCTCCTCCGCAAGGTGTTAATCGATTTAGCTTGACATTAAAAGGTGTCTTTTAACATAATGAGTGAGTGCATCGCGTCTCGGCCGGTCATCAATCACCCCGCCGCCTTGCCAACAACCGGTGCGGCCGGTGAACCTAAAAACAAAAGCAGAACAAAAACACGGAAGTATAGAGATGTGCCGTGCCGCACTACTTACTCTCAAGGTGCGCTAGAGTGCACGGGGACGAATCGTTCAGCGCTAGCTGCAGGTGCTTCAGCGATTGCTCGTAATCTCCATTCACCTTGAGCATAAGCCCGAGCCGCAGGTGTACTTCATTGGCACGCACAAAGTCGGGACAGACGTACAGCAGCTTTTGGAATGATTTGATCGCCCTGGAAATAAGAACAAGAGGGGGGAAATGTTTGAAATTAGCACTCAATTTTACAAACTATCATTTATTGCGCTATAAAAGCTATTGAGATTCATCGGGAGCGTTTGAAGGAACGATTCTCTTACATAAAATGTTGTGGAGTTAAATATGTAGAGATAATCGTTGAGGGCGAGGGGCACTGTTGTACTGTTGTGGTATATCAATTTGCTAACGAACAATAATTTACATGTTTAGCAGAGTTTTAAAATAACAGAAATAGACAATTTCACCAATATTTTTTATAAATCCAATGGAATAAATTAGCAAGTAAAAAATATGTTTTTTTTTTAAACAAATTATTCAGAATCAGGTAATATTTTGCTGCAATTGGTCAAATTTGACTTGCGTGAAATTTCGAAATACGCGGTGTACTTTATACACCGCATATTATAACTCGGAAAAAAGACGAAAATTTTCTGGATAATGATTTTTTGTAGCATTGCTTAAATATATAAAATTTCTTGAAAATTTCTTTTTTATTATATAATAATTATATAATATTTAATAACATTTATTTGATTTCTCTGTAAGGGACAATTATCTTATTTGATAGTAGAAATTGCAAAATGATATGAAATAAATTACTAATTCAAAGATGACTTAAATTAAGCCTTTGATAACGTAATCCGCATAAACCAGAAAATAAGCCTTATCACTTAATTTCCATTTCCACACAAAACAAACGACTTAAGTGCCTCCCATCTATCGCTTCACCTACCCCACCGATAATGAAATCCGTCGTTATCCTGCTGAACCCTTTGTTCCCTCCTCCAAAAACCATCTACCCGTGGTCTTTTCCATCCACGCTAGCCAGGAAGTCATGAATGCCGCTCGCTACTCTCCCACTTTACCCTCACTGCCCTTTTTAAGCTAGTTCTGTGTGTGCCGGTGATGTCGAACACAGCACGACATGGAAACCAGAAGCATGTACGCAGCCCATGCCGGCTGTCTCGGGTCCCGTGTCCCGTGTTCCTCGTGCAAATCGAGACAGGTGGACGCGACGCTTAAACATATGGACCCGGCTCAATGTAGAAAAGGTACAGTCGTTCGTGAGCCATCTGTCCGCCGAAAAATGCCGGTGGTAAGCAGACGAATAGGAAGAGCTCTGTTCCACTGCCACGGGCAACTAGCACAGCGGCTCGAGGAGAGTCTGCTGTTGGGGCGTGCACCACCGAACGAACAAGGATGATGATTTCGATTTCACCGTCGTTTGAAGGACTGGGTTTTTACTTTCAATAGATAGAGCAGCAGCAGCCGCAACAGACGATTGATCTCTCTGGTTCGTCGGTTGCCAACAACAGCCATTAGAGGCTGCGTTGGCAAGTGGTTGTGAGGAGCAGTGAAAAGAAGAACAAAAGGACAACATGAAGCGAAAGCGCGTATGAAAACAAAAAGACACTGAACTGGAGATAGATACAAGAAAGAGTAAATTGTAGACAGCTTCCCCGAAGTATTTGAGAAGCATAAAAAAAGATGCAGCGTTGTAGTCACGTACCAAGGCTAAGCTAAAAAAAACCCACGCGAACAACAAAATGCTCAGCGCCACACATACCACCTGCTGCTCGCTGCTGAACCGCGTGCCATTTCCTGCCAGAATATAGAACCCCAGCAGAAAGGTTGCCAAAAACAAGGAAAAGGTTGCATGTAAAATTGTAAAAATATTGCAAGGGAGAGAGAGAGAAAGAGATAGAGAGTGAGTGTGTGTGTGTGTGAGAGAGAGAGAAGGAGAGAGAGAGAGAGAGAGAGAGAGAGAAAGCGATATTTTTGCAAAAAACACGGAAGGGAAACTGTTGTCACTTCTTTTCCTCAGGGATACGGGAAATGCGACCATTACCTGCACAGACAGCGCCCACAAGCATCCGGTTTATAAGTTTACTTTTTTTTACATGTTTCTCCCCCACTTGTTTTACGCTTTTCTATAGTAACGAAAGCAATTCACACACAAAAAACCCAGGAAAACAAATCGTGTACGCGCAATGCAGACTGTTTTCATCAGCTTCAATTTAATAGTGATTCCACGCGTAGAGCGAGACACAGCTAAATCCATTTACTGCACGCGGGGGTTAGATGAAATCAATTTCAAAAATTCGCAAGTCCTTTGAAATTAAACATCCTTTTTACATCTTTTAACGATAAACGAGGACAACAGAACAGAACGAAAGAAAGAGCAGCTCGAAAAGAAATGCGTTGCCTAATTGCTTTATTTATTCACGAGCACACAAAATGAGGAGCAAACAAGTAATGTGCGAACACCATTGATTATTCTACGGCTCTGAGCAGCAAATTATAGTTTTGCAGCATTTGCAAACGAAAACAATTAGTGAAAATTATAACCCCAATAAATCAAAACATGCTAAACGCATGGGGTAAAGGAGTGGGCAAAAAAACAACAAACAAAGCAATAACAAACAGATGGGGTAAATCACTGCAGACAAGAGGGATTAAAAGGATGAGGAGTTGAGTTTAATTCCGAACACAGGATGGATTAGAGCATGAGCAGCATAATGTCTTTAAAATGCTCCAAAAGAAGTGATGGGCGTGCGGACTCGGAACTACCCGATCTCGATTCTGATTGTAGATTCCCTTTTCTGGAGTCGATATTCAATTAGCAGTTATGTAGAGAATGCTATTCAGATTCAATGCCACGAATGTGGAACAATTCTTTTGACGATGCTATAATTATACTATCAATCAGACTTCCAGGATGTTCTGTTTTACATGATTGTATCGTGACATGGCTGCCGATACAATCCTAGCAGCGCAATTGGATTACGACTCAAAGGAAAACGAGAACAGGAGCTCCACAACCCTTGGCACACATTCAATTTCGTTAATAGTTCTAGTATTCCAAGCATACCAAGCGTTTTAGGTATTGTATAGTCAAAATCCATAGAGTTCTGGAGGAAAAACATTGGCAATGATTATTTACTTATTTTTGAGATAAAAATTAGTAGTAAAGATAAAACAACATCAACATCTTTGCGTTGTTTGCTTTAAAGATTTTTTTCACAACTGGCTTGAAATAATTACTTCAATTGGATCCGTATGCAGGAAATCTTATATAACATTGTTACATACATTACGGTTGGAATTGAACCTGTTAATACTAGAACTATTGAAGAAATAAGGTTTATTCAATAACATTGTTAATAAGAGAAAGATTTATAAGATGTTTTGTCTTTGATGCGAAGTACCATAACATAGAAAAGTAGTATAATTTTTTTCAAATTATTTTTTTAATTAAATAATTATAACATCCCTGCGTTTTCTTGAACGCTTAAAACACCTGTTAGTTGTAGTATTTATTAGGAATTTAGCCGCAACGATTTAAAATTTTAAACCGATTCCGGGACCGAGTTCGATAAAATAACGGACATACTTTTAATTATCTCTCCCCGAAAAATTCGAACCTAGTCTAGTAGAAACAATTTCGATCAAAACTGCATTTGCTCCATCACTAGGATACAACAAGTATTAAATGTACGATGCATTTATTCAACCTATCATGCTGTTACCAAAAACTCACACCCAATCGATTTGCAAAGTTCTCTACAACGAGAGCTAATGATAAATGTGAAGCGTCTGGTCTGGGTTTGTCACCGAGTGCACTTTAGCTTGTTCAAGAATGAAAATGACGTGGCTGGGTGCCCTCTGGTGCGTTCCACACCCCAAGAGGATTCCCAATCCGTCGCATAAAGAGATGAAGAATGATATAAATTTATCATTTTGTAGTGTAACAATGTGCACCAAAACATGTTTCTTGCGAGATTTAAAGCACCATAAATTTAACTATCTACTTATATAACCTTAAAAAAGAAATTAAAAACAAAGAACGCTCCTTTACACATGGGAAGCACGTGCATCAATCGAAATCAATCCCGACGCGACGCTTCGTTACTGTCAAATGATGCTGATTGATGCAGACACGTACGGAACGAATTGGACGTGTGTAAAATGTTTAAAGCTCTAACGGTAATCCTTACACATGACGCGGAGGGAAAAAGCGGAAGAAAAGGAAGCGCAGTACAAAATCCCATCCGCTGACCACATGCGTACGTCCGTGCTTTCGACCCACAATTAGTATCAAAACAGTGATAAAGTAACGCCAACAGAAAAAAAAAACGTCATCATTTCGTCCTCACGTCAACACGCACACGCACACTGTCACATCGTTGGGTCCAGCCTTTTCCATGTACGCCCCGTGGTCAGGACGATGACCGAAGCTGCTTCACCAACCATCACACAACAGGGCGGTGAACTATTGCGGAAGTGATTTTCCATCCTTTCACCCGCTCGAGGGGGTTGGAAACGCTCAGCACACACACACACACGCGCGCGCATATTGCCGAAAAGCCAAAAAGGGGGTGTGTGTGTGCGAAACGAGCAAACTAGGGAATGGAAAGCTACACCAATACACGAGCGAAACAAAACCACCATGCGTCCTGAAAAGCGTGGGAAATGGAAAACGTTTGCTTCACCATCGAACGCTGAGGGGCAAAAGCATGTGTATGCTTATATACTTTATCCCCTCCCAACAAACCACCCCCCCCCCAACCCTCACACAAACACACACAATGAAACAAGGAAAACCACCAGCACGCCGTGTCGTGTTTTTTCCAGGAGGAAAAGCGTGTGACACCTTTCGAAGAGAGAGAGCGAGAGAGAGAGCTCACGAATGAAAACACTGAGAGCGCATTGAGAGTGAGGTGAGTGACCGCGTACCGCGAGTGACACTCAAACAAAACGCACACACCCTCGAGGACATCCTGTATACAATGTATTTGCGCAAAGGGCAAGCAGGAGGGAAAAACGGACTCGCTGGTTTGCCGTGGAAAATTCACCACAGCAGGGAAAAAGCTTTCCTCTACATCTACATCAGACTGTGTTTACTAGGGTGTACCGGTGTGAAAGGGGTGGATGTCCTGTCGCACATGAAACATTGCACAAATTTCCACGAAAATAAAGCGCCAATGAATGGAAATGGGGAAAGGAAACCCATTCAAAAACGCTTCGTGCATTTTTCCCATCCATTTGCCGCAATTTTCCCGTTCCGCCAGGGGAACCATGGAATGCGGGAAAATCAATATTTCAAGGAGTGGCAGCAGGACGTGATGCCGGTGTGTGTGAGTGTGTGCGTTCCGCATTCCCTCCTCCCCCTACACGCCAACCGCCGGGGGGAGGTTGCTGCTGGCTTCTCGCGGCCATTATTTATCATCTCCTTGCTCTCCTGCAATGGGAAAGGCGTCCTTATATTCCCTTTTCTCGTGGAGCTGGAATAGCACCGGGAAAAGTTCTGCCAAGCAAGGATAAAGTCCTGGCACGAGAAGCTTTCCCGTTTTCCCACTCCAAGCCCCGCGTTCATCTCATTCGCTGGTGGCTGTTCTAATATTTATCGACGTCCTGTGGGAAATAATGGCCAAAGTGACGACCCTACACCCTCCCCTCCCCACCCGATCGGCCCAAACCAAAATGGCATTCCATCACCCCATCGTCCATCCCCAAACACAGGGCACACATACGCTCTCTCACACACACACACACGCTCGCGCTCTCTCCTCTCCCTGCGGGTGGTGGTTGCGGTTCATTTGTTCCACAATTTACAGCACGGGAGCAACGCCCTTGAGAGAGCAACAAGGAACAACGCCAGAACGATGAGGAAAACTCGGAATGCGGAAGCGAGCGGTACGTTGGGAAAAACACAAAAACATGCCCGCGTACTTGTAGCAGGAGATAGAACAGAAAGAGAGAGACAGAGAGGCACATTCCAGCAAACCGTCGACGCCAGAGGGACAACAAATATTTTCACTTTCACTTTTAAAGCAAAGCCTTCCTTTGCTTTCCCAACCACCAGCCGCTGATGTTGCAAAATTAAATTTGAAAAAAAAAAACAGCCCACACTCACGGACGCCAGCATCGCAGCACCCAGGAATGTTTTGCGCTTTTTTTTCCCTTTTACTTATTTTTATACTATGTTTTGATTGTCGTTGCACCTCGATTTTTGTTTGTTCTGTCGCTGTTTTAAGCGGGTAAAGTAAAAAGCGAAAACAATTTTTACGGTTTTATCACAACCGTTTGCCCATCTATCTGCCAGAGGACAGGTGTGTATGTACAATCTGCACACGTAGTCACTGCGAGCAGACGGAAATCGTACCTCAATTAGGAAGGAGGATTATCAATTGTAAAGTTTGTCCAATTAAAGTTGTAAGGGAATGCACGGCTGTGCAGCATTCGTGCTTTATTTATTCATGGCTGGTGGCAGTAAGTGTCGTAGAAAGTTAGAAGAGAGTGGAAAAGTAAATTATTTATTGGTACTAATAACAGTGTCGCCGTTGCCCATTCTTTAACGTGAAATGTGAAATATTCTAGCTTCAGGATTCGTCAACACACGTGACGCCTTGAATTTGGCATAATTTGCGGATTCCACATGTTCATTATTGTATAATATTGTACTAAGTCCAATGTTATTTTTCAAACCAAATATGTCTTATGGTAGGATAGAAAATAGGGATTTTATAACATACATTATAATAAATTTTACATCTTATGATCATTTTTTTTTAATTATAAATTTGATTTTGAAGGACTAGAGGCATGATAAAGTAAATTCAATGAAAAAAAACTACATATAATAATTATATTTTTTGCATCCCAAAGATTCATCCTTTAAAAGAAGAAAAAAATGAAAAAGAATTCAAATCTTACGCAAAACGTGCTCGTCTAACTGTCCGTTCAAAACATACACGTTAATTGAATTAAAAATAATGGTATTTTTTTATTAAATATCATAATTAGCAATACGGCCTGGCCGTTCCTACCGAATAAAACATATAATAAATAACCTTTAAGATAATAGCGAAAACAATTAAATTTTACTAGCATTAAAAATAAAAATGATTCGCCCATTCAAAAGCATATTCAATAGCGGGAAAATTATATTTGAACCAATTATATTGGAACCATTGAAATATTGAATAGTAATCGAAACACTCCTCATAATCCGAAAAATAAACACATCACACATGCACACATCTAAAGTGACTGGGTAATTCCTAGAGTATACAACTATTGCGAAATAATTTAAATATTATTTATTGCTGTTCCGTGAAATCTGTACATTTTTTTCTTCATTTTAGTTATATCGAGTCATACAGCACCCACTGAAAACATGTTTATACCCTCCCCAGCACCAACAAAAGTGCTTTACAAGCCTATCGTAAACCTTCACAACACGCAAACACAGTTTTATTCAACCCCGCTCGCATCATAAATTATGTTTTTCTAACGAATCGTTTAAAAAGTCCCGCTCACCCACGAGAGCAGCGTGTCACGACGTCCGAACGAAACTGAAAACGGGCTGCACAAGAACCAACAACAAAAAAACTACATTTCATGTTGCTTGCACCCACCCTATACCACACACCAACCCACCCAGCACAGCCATTAGATGCACATGCGAAGCACATTTCGCAAGCTTGCAGCAAATTGCAGCGATCGCAGCACGTTTGTGTCCCTTTTGCTGATGCCCCCCCGCCTTCCTCCTTCTTCGCTTTCCAACGAAAAAACTCGTGTCTTGGCGAATTTGACGATTCTGCACTTTTTGATTGAGCCTCCTCCCTTCCTACTCAAATGCACCAGCTCTCGTGCTCCTCCTCTTCCACCACAACATTGAGGTGAGACTAAAATGTGTGTCAAGGTGCACTCGGTTTGTGGCTGCCTATTTGTGTTGTGCACCCCATCTCTCGCTCTCAATCAATCACACCAATCGCAGTCGCACAAACACACAAATAAAACATGGGCTGGAGAGTTGCAGCCAAATGCAATTGCCCACCTCCGAGAATTGAAGTTTTATGGCAGTATGATTTGGATGTTAAATGTGTACCATGCAACCCAATCGCAACAAAGGGTTTGCTTATTAAAAATATATTTTATGTTTACGATCTTAACAATTTGATTGAAAAAATGTTTTGCGGTTGCCAATTTCATGACCAATGAATTCGTTTTCCCTTTGTGCAGTAAGAAGATTTTTACTTAACTTTTAATAAAAAAAACATTTGTTTTAAAACTTTGACCGAGATGAGACAGAACATCCCTGTAAAGATATTTTTTAAGATCTTGCATTACAAAACCAGTCTTAAGTCAAGTATTAATGTTTTTTTTTATTCGGTAGAAACGGCCTGACTGCATTGCTTAAAGCAAAGTGTAACAATTCATGTTTCAAATTTATCACTTTAATGCTACAATACAGCTAATGCTGGAAGACATTTCCTTCTTCATGTTTTGGAAGGGCATCTTATCCCTTCCTTATTGTTTTTGTGCCACCTTATTGTTTTACACAGAAAACTTCTTATGATACTTTCCAACCGTGTTATGAAGCTGCTACGACATTCAATGATAAATCCAAACGGAATAAAATTAGAAAGTCGTCTAAGAATAACAACACCGAGTCAAAACATGCTTAGATTTAAGTGACTTCAAAACAACAGTCCTAAGCTGTTGCAATATTGCACTTACTACACGTTCTCATATGCAGTCTAATATTTCATGAAAAAAAAATCAACATGTTTTTGTGTCTGAAAATAAACCATTTTATCATGATACTTTCATACCTATCGGTGAAAATATTTAAATGCTCCCGTTGAAAGTCATTTTTATTTCCCACTGAAGCTTACCTATAAAGAAAGCAAACGGAAAAAAAACATAAGTATCCTAGTTTAAAACGAAAAAATGTTATAAAAATTATTATCAACCCTATAAGTCCAGCCCCTAATGCAAATATCATATTTTGTAAAATCCAAAATAAAAACACTTAAAAATACTTGCATCACACCACCGTTCTCTTTAAGCAGGAAAAAGCGCAGCATTCGATCCGGAAATATGATACTCCCAAAAACAGGAAACACATAAATCCTTCCAAACGGTACGTGACGTAAGCTAATCGTTTGTCATGCCTGTGATTCCACTTTTTTTATTGATATTTTATGCAATCCTTTTTCAATTTGTATTTTTCACATCCGGCCCAAGAAAGTAAAACGTTCGGAAAATCCCTGTGCATACAATCTTACTCTACCCTTTAACCCTGTTTGCAGAATTTCTCCTTTGCATTACAAAACCCTTTTTCCACATCGATTGCTCACATACACTCTTTCACTACCCTTTTCCTACACACGTAAACAATTTTCGTTTTTTTGCTTACACTCTATCAATAGAAAATTGTCAATCAATGTATTGTTCAGCTTCCTCAAGATTTAAAACTCCCCACGGAACGCGGCAAAGGGCACGCAAAGGGATTAAAAGCAACCGAAAACCGAGACCAAGGCCCTCCTCACCGTCTCTTCCACCCTGCTTGCAGTACACACAACCGGGACCGTCCTTCCTTCTCTCGGGAGTGCTATAAATCGTCCAGCAAACATAGGACACGCATTGCACGTGCAGCACACCACCGAGCATTTTCGGGCGTCCCACACTCGGGCTCGATTAGGAAAGGGAAAGAACGGGGAGGGAAAGAAGAGGGCAAAACATATCGCAAACATAAATCTCCAGTGCATACGACACAGCGGCAACGTACAGCAACAGCTGGTTTGCGCGAGAGACCGCTCATGCGATATGCGCGATGTGTGCGTGTGTAGTTTTATGTACAAAGCGCAACAACCGACAGCAGCCACCCGTGCGTAAGGCGATTATCACGCGAAAAACCGGATTTTACAGGGAGGGCGATTTATGCTGATTTCCACCCGATAAGCTTCAATAGTATGTTCGCGCACACTCAATGTATGTAGATGTGTGTGTTTTTTTTTTAGATATTTCTTCACTCTAGAGATTTACCCTATTCAAGCTCAACGCTTGTGTGTGTTTTTTTAATTCAATTTAAAACCACAATGCACAAGAAGCTTGAATGAAGTGTTTTGCTGATTTTTTTTAAGTTCGCGAAAAAATTAAGACTAACAAAGCAGGGTCATGCCTGTCCGCATACATTCTTTGTGGCGGCTATTAAAAATGGCCAATCAAATGGAGATGCTTGATAAGTTAAATGTTGAACGAGTGGTAGTGTGCGCACGTGTGTCCCTCCACGAAGGGCTTTCCAACGTGTTCGATTTGCATAGGATTATGACAAATGTCTCTAAACAGGGGACAGCATTGATACTCCCATTGGGACAATTCAAGACGCGATTGAGATGAAATCAACAAAATGTGTGTAAATTGATTTAAAGGGTCAACGGTATAGAACAACATAAAGGCTACATTGAATAGGCACTTTTAAATATGCTCCAGCTAGTAATTTAAAGCATGCAAGGAATCGTCAAATTGAATAAAGGGACACATGTTTTTTTTTGTTTAGGAAAAACTTACACAAAAATAACATTTAAAAATATGCTCAACCTTATAATTCAATTTTTGTGTTACAAAAGCCAGCTCCGAACCAACATTTTGCTGCATTGGAAAAGGATGCAAAAAATCAATCATCAATGTAACACCAATTAAACCCATTCCCTCCAACAAACCTCCATGGACTGTACAAAACCGAACAAGAATATTTATTTAAAAAAAGGAAAACAGTCGTTTTTCACTGTACTGCTTTGCATAACATCCATTGACGGAATCGCCACCGACGTGTGGCTTTCCATCGTTCTCGTACGCCACAAGACCTAGTGAGCGCGACTGTGTGTATGTGTGTGTATGTGTATTACAATATGACCCCCACAGACGTTAAAGAAAAAAGACAAAAATGCCACTCCATCCCTCCACTGTTAGATTGTAAAGGGTTCGTCCGCTCGTTGATGAATCCGATCTGACAGCCCGACAGACAGCTCATCCTCTCCACCATCCCCCACATTTAAGAACGGGGCTGGGAGATGTGAGGGTGTGTACAGTGAGCACCCCTTTCCTCCGGACAGTGTCTTCCGTCTGGAATTGACCACACCGAAGACCCCCATCATCATCAGCGCTAGCATGCTGGCAGGAGGTTGTGGCCGACAGCGCTTTCGTCATGCTATGATTATGCAATCAATAAATTATGCGGGACACACACACACAGCAGTCGTTCAAATGCAAAGGGGACAGGGCTTCTTGGAGGCCCGTCGCCGCGTTTGGCAATTGCAATGCTGCTACTGCACAATTGCATGCTGCCGCACGTCACTCTGCCACAAAGGCAGAGGGCAAACGGAGAGGTAATTCGACCGCAAATGTTGCTTTCTCGTTTGTCCCCTTGGAACAACAAATTTTATTGTTTTTCTCCATCAATTGCTTCCTTTGTTACAGGCGCGCACAACGGGAGGAAAGGAACGTTCAATTAATAATGCATCACCAATCGAATGCGAACGAACGAATGCGGAAGTCGCGTGCGGTTGCAGTGAATGGAGCGCGATACCGCTTTAAGGTTCTGCGTGGAGGAAGTATTTATATTTCAATAATTTAAGAATGGAGTATTTTATGTATAGTAGTGAATCTATTATGCGAGGGTTTTTTTTCTCTATGAAGTATGAAGTGAAGTACGTGAAATATAATGTTGTTTTTCCTAATAAAATACTTTAAAAATTTTCTCACAAAAATCAGCAAAGGCTATTAAACTAAAGCAAAAACAATAAACATTATAGATCAAATTTAACGCACGTGCACGTACACTTTTTTCATAACTAAATGGTTCTTTTTTTTTTGTTTGAGCCATCCTTTCCCTCCTGCTGGTTTGCTGCACGTGTGCTGAATTTTTCCGTTCAGCGCAAGCACGACGCACGAAAGTGAAGAAACTATGTGCTTGCTGCGTTTGTTCCCCTACCAACAGAGGCCCACGTGTGCGGTTGCTTCTTGCCGAGACTTGCCTGCCAACTGAAAAATTGTGCAAAAACCACCGCTTATTGAATCTTTCACAAGTATTTCGCAAAAAGGAGAAGCAAAAACAGCAGGCTCTTCCACCCGCTGTTGGACGGGTTTACTTGGAAAGGGGATTATGAACACGAATGACTTCTTTAACTGCCACTCGAGGTGAAAAAAGGGTATGCAAACAGTGAAGCATATGTTTAATTGGAAGAAATGGACAGGTATAACGACGTCTGTCTGATATTAAACTGCACAATATCGATTGCACTAAAAGCAGTTAGTATTATCCAACGATAAAACTCATAAAATTCTTTATTGGAACTACGTCTATTGTATTGCCTAGTTTTAAACACTTTTAATTTGGAAAACTTGTAAATATTTTATTGAGTGTGTAAAAACAACCCTCAGAGAACATCTGACAACTGTAGAGCACACATTAAACGAATTCTAATGCAGTACGAGCCATGTAACAATTGGAAAAAGATAAAAATATATTCACTCGGACTTGGACTTGAGCAACAGCTGGACAACCATGACATAAATTTTATCAACAGGACTCGAGAAAAAACCGCCTAATGATGGCACAGATCCAGTAAAACGTTACGGTTGGGCTTTTTAAAGATGCTATAAAACGTATTAAAGAAGAAGCGTCAAATTGTCGGAATCTGTGATTGAAAAGTTGATTATCGACGTCAATTCGAGCATTTCAATAAATAAAGCCCTATATTTGGCTAGAAAGAACCCAAAAGAGCACTAATAAATTGTTTTTTAACAATATTGGAGCCGTTTTTCACACTGTAGAAGTACTCCAGAATGGCTTTCAGCCCACAATATGCTTTTCAGCTCCATCCAGTTGTAAAGTCTTTAAATCCCCTCGATCACCTCGAATGGGAGAACGAAGCCTGTTGAAATCTCGTTTCACTGCCGACACGCCGAAAGCCTCCATTGTTCGTCTTTTTTATACTTTTTTAGGCCTTTTATATCTTGAATACATCCAACTCGTTGTCATCTTTACACATATGCTAATATGCTACCGCATACATTTGAACTACTAACAACAGTAATAAAAATATCAGGTGGCTAATATATCGATTAATTTAATTTATTAATGTATCGATTAATTTAAAGTTGGAAAGGTTAAACAATGTATTCATAAAACATGCCTTATATAACTCATCATTTATGGCGGTGTAGAAAATTACTAGCTTTGTTTAATCCATTTACCCCTGTTGGCATAATCTAATCACATTTGTTGCAGGCTGTTTTCACAAACCTACTCACGGAAGTGCATGCGTGAAGAGCTTATCAGGCAATAAATTGAATGTAAGTCAAACAAATGGAAATAATACATACACACTCTGCAGCTGACATGAAAAAAAAAACAGGATGCTTTCAATGTGATTGTCACTTTTAAAAGTCTTTCGCTAACATATTTCAATAATGAGATGATCAATGAGAAATTTAGTATTTGATTTACTTTTTTTCACTTAAAATTAAATTTTATACTTCTTACCCAGCACAATTCAAAACTCAATAATCATAGCAATATTGCACTCTTCTTAGTAAAGCATCTCACCTCATCCCACTCTTCTTAGTAAAGCATTTCATATAGCAAGCATGTAGGTCAGTGCTGCTGTAAAACTAAATGAAACGTAGCAATAAATCCATGCTACAGATATTCCTGGCTTTCTTTGCCACCAAGCATCGCCAAACCGAATTTAACCCATTTGGCAGAGGCCCAGTGCTGCAAAATGTCTTGTGGTTAAGCTAACGAAAGGCATAATAAAGAAAGAAGATGAAAGAAAAAAATCTTCCATCCATAACTCACATCTCACGGATGGAACTAATAAACAGAAAGCATCTTAAAGCACTTAAGTAAATGGCAAAGTTAGAAGCGCAGTTTTTATTGCATTTTTACTATTGCAGCGGATACAGATAATTAAAGTTAAAGAACTACAATAGATTTGCCCCTATTTGTTTTCACCATCGTTAAAAAACCCTTCTACTAGTGAACTCATTAACTTTTCCTTACATGCCTCAATGTGACCTGTTGAAACAAACCATCGACAGTCCCCTCGTTATCACCATTCGAAGGGTGTGGTGTATGATGCCATCTTTAAAGCCGCTCGCCGTACGGACGAACGATTGATAGCCGTCGTGCCAGGAAGTGTCAGGAAAGTAGGCAACAAAATGTAGGTCAAACACAAACGCCCTCTGTCTCGTCCCACCCGCAGAGAATAGGCTGACTCTAACCGTTTTCTGTTACAAGAAAACAAACGCTCTCATTTATAGGCTCTAGTATCCATTTCCCTTCTTGTGATAAGACCTTCTTACTTATCAAAGGAAAAGAAAAACGAGGCCACACCAATTCTTAAGTTCATTTTATTATTTCCGAGTTGTTAAAGCGTTAAACGTGTGGATGACATAAACACAAACAGATATAAAATAAACTCCCAAATAAGCTCTTTCTAGGCTCTACTTTAACCTTCAAAAGGGACACCAAACGATTAAGAGAAGGCAATGAAACGACACAAGATAAATAGTGGAACAGATGGAACGGCACATTCGTCATGACTGTTCACGTTCGTTCATCACTCGTACGCTAACTAAATAACTCGAACCTCACCACGTTGTGGCTCGCTTCCATGATTCAACACCCCGTTGAAATGAGTGGAAAAAGGGTTTTTTCATCCGCATCGTAACGAAGAGAGCCAACATAAGCATCTACCGATAAGGGAACGGCAAACCAATGGAGGTCGTCATAGGTTTAGGATGAAAAGGAGGATAAAATGAATGCTATAAAACATCCTCTTATAGAATTGTTATAGTAACTCAGCCCAGAGACACGGTTCAAAACCTTTTTCGATATTTATTCTTAATCAAAACTCCGTTTCTAAACCTCGTTATGCAACAAACGGTCATCAGCACGCCATTAGTTTAGGCTAGTTAAAACGAAAATAAATATAATTCCATCAACACTCGCCCCACCTCGTGTGGCTAAATGTGGTCGCGAGCCACCGTGGCTCGTTGGTGATAATTTAACTACCCAAGTTAGAAGCGGTTCCGGCCGTCCAATGGAAAGCAGGAAGTGTGCGTACACCAACACAAACTTTGGCTCACGTTTCGTCCAGTGCGGCTCATTTTCCGGTCCCGTGACACGGACACGTGCAGCAGGCGCAAAGGCAAGCAACGAAAACGGCCGCTTACTTTTGATAGAAGGTTTCTCTCCCTGTATGTCTCTCTCTCTCTGTTGCCCTCGATTGCCTTCCCAAGAGGGTAAGGAGCCACATAAAAAGGAAGGGAAAGAAGGGAAACATTCACACGCGTACACACATTTAGAGGATTCACCCTTAAAAACGCGCTCATCGTGGCAGCATGGTTAGAAGAAAAAGGTCGAAGGGTGGTTTTTGGGCCTATATATACATCAAGGCTTATCGCTGTGTTTGTGAGCAGCGTTCGACGCTTATCGCCCTCAACGAAAGCCCTTCACACAAACACAGAGAGCGAGAGCGCAATGTGGCAGCCCTTACGTGGGCAGAACACACACCGCAAGCGCGTACTAACCATTCTCGCATTAGAGAGTTAGAAGGGCATAAAGGGGGGGAGATCTGGGGCCCGGCGAAGCTTCGAAGGCACACCAATCTTCCAGCCTGCCGGCCCCACCCGGTGCTGCTATTACTACTGAACCGCTTCAGTGTGCTGCCATTGGCTGTACAACCGTACGCACGTAGACCACAGCATAACTCGCCACCGGAAAAAAACGGGAGAGAACGAGACAACGAAGAAGATGATGTTGTCCAAGCGAAACGCAAGCAATCGTCCGGATAGTGCGTGCGCCAGTGTGTTTTAATGCTTAGTGTATGCGTGCGTACAACACGGTGCAAAACGGTGGGAAGAGATGCCAAGGAACATGGGAAACACTATCGACAAGAAAATAGAAAATTGTTAGCTGGTGGAGTAATACGGGCGGACCTGGGGGCCAAACATTAGAAGGCTTTCTCTCGTAAATGTGGGATAGCAGCAAGCGAGAGAGAGACAGAGAGCGCTCCAAGAGAGCTGTATGTAGCGTAGAAAAACGGGGAAGTCAAAATGTTGTGTATGTTTTTTGGTTTCGTCATCGTTCAACCCCCAAAGCTGAAGCTTTCCTCTAACCGCGCATATCACCATGTTCTCCACCCAACACATACGCGCATCATCATCATCATTCAGAACCTATGTATTTGGAGTGCGTGCCTGTGTTGATTTACCTGTATCCGCACCTCTGCGCTTTAATTTTTTTCGACAGAATTTTGTTGTGCGTGGAAGGCATGAATTAAATATCTATTCTGACTATTTTCATTCATAATGTTTGACGTACCCCACATGGAATTGGATGTGTCACCTTTCAGAGCGATTTATCGTACGCTTTGCACGAAATATGCAACTAAGTCTGTTCCGGCAAACAGGTTCTTCTGCTTCGTTAACATGCATTTTAACGAATAATGCCTTCGAATAACATCGTATAAACACAGCTAGGTTTGTTTACATTGCCTGTATGCATGATTTTGACATACTAAGACAGTTTATGTACGTTTATACCTGCATGAATGAAAACTAAATGTGTTGAAAATCATCTTGATGAAATAAAAAAACACCCATGTGATTCGCCGTCTGGCTTTACATTGCAAATATATTCTTACATATCATTTTTAATCATTTTTGCTTAACATTAATTTTATCTTTCTTCTTAACGAAAGACTGAACATAATAAACATAATTTGCATTGGTACATAAAGAGAAGTTATAATTCAATCAAATCCGAACATAACGTAAGCACCGTGACCGACTTAGGAATGAATTTGCTATGATACGATTCCTTTGCTTTCATTCGATTCCGTTTGATTTGTTTACCCATCATCCCCGGTCTGACTATTTCAAATTTCATTTACATTGAAAGCAATAACGCTATCAACAAGTCTTTCTAGACGTACAGATGTCGGAACCAATGGCAAGCAACAGATCAGATGCTTGAAGGGCTCTGTCTAGTTGATTCGAAACGTCTTGCTGTCAAAAGATTCGTCTTCTGCCCAAGAACCTTAGGAACGTCACTAATAGAGGAAGAAGTGTAACATAAAACCCATTCATGCGTTGTCCTTCTCAATCCGACACAACCACACACATAACCTGACACGGTAATCAGATTAAACCCTAAAACTTGCGTCATTTAAAACCGCATAAAGCAGCGGAAAAGTTTATAAGTGCGTGAAGCATTTACACATACTTGAAACATTGACGTCCGTTTGTTTCACTAACCGGCAAATTTGGAAAACCTTTACCGACTTGTTCACCCACTACGTACAACTTTTCTTTATCATCTCCACACGTTGAGTCAGTCGATATGGTCTGTTGATCTTGCAAAGCAAAACACTTCACCCCCGCGTGTCTCTTCCTTAAGTTACATCTTCCAAGATTTCCCCTTTCTCGCCAACCCTCCCGACCAGGGTGGGAGGAAGAAATTGTGATGCATTACAGGCATAATTTCATCACAATAATTGAATTACTTTAAGCAATCACCGGGCCCCTCCCAGCGCGCAGAAATGAAAGTGAAACGTGCGCGATTGAAAGAACCGATTTTTTACGCGACAATGAGTTTGAATAATGTGAACAATTAGACAAACTTTTCATCGCAAAAGGGGCACCATGTTCGGCTAGGGATGACAGACGTTCTCGTGCCCAAGACTACGGGCTCACCATGACTGCACACAAATAGAACAATGTAATTTTCGCGGACAAATTATTGCGCCAAAAAATGGAAGGGTCGCTGCGACTAAAGGCTGGGACTAATGCTGTCTTTATTGAGTTAGTAATTAAGAAGGTAAAAGGTTACTGGTAACAACAATTCTCCGTTTTAGGAAGGGATTTAGAAAATGCATTATAATCTTTGCAGATGTTTAAAATTCACTCAATAAATAATGATTATTAGAAGCTACATTTCTCCTACCTCTCCAAGGTGACGTCCATAGCTACATTCCGAAAATATGGTAACATTCTCAAGCGGTCCGGAAATAGCTCTCCCATCCCACCGAAATGCAGCACTATATTCCCACCAGGTCATCCAGGCAGGCACTTTCCCCCTCATTGCACCTCTCAAAATAGAGTGTGTACACAAGACGAGCGGACGAAAAACACACACGCCCCAAAAGAGAAAGGGCCAAACAAACACACATTCCACAAAGCGAACCCCAAATCTTGATGGAGAAAGCCCCCTAGGAGCAACCAAAAAAAAGGAGAGAAGTGCATGATGGGAAGGTGATGACCGAAAACATCACAACCGCACACGGAAGAGGGTTATTGACCGTCATCAACACTGCTCTTGTTCGGAGGAGACAGAGTGTGTACAGCCACCACACACTGAAGAAACTCGTTTCGAAGCATTCCCCCACATAAAGGTTGAGATGCATGACGTGTTGCATCTGCACCACCTGGAGGAAGCATTAGGCGTGGGAGTTAATCTCTTTTTTAGTTGACAAAAATACATGAAATTTCAATTTAGCGGTTAGCGCCGGTTTGTTACTCTGGTGTGATTAAAATAATTCATTTTATTTTAATACAAGTCATGTGAATTCATTTTCGAAACATTTCAATTGTATTATATGACTTATGTTTCTGTTAATAAAACTTCAAAAATGTGTTGAAAATGCTCTTAATACTATACTACTTGATCTTATACTTTCCAAGGTTTTACAGTCGTTACCACCGTTACCATTAATTTCACCTTTAACGTTTTAGTTACTTAGTGGTGTTTCACCTAAACTCAAAGCTATTTCAGGTTTAATATTGTTGATTTGAAATTATCGTCGATTATTTAGTCATTTTTTAATTTGATTTCGTGTTGTGTTGAATTTTCAACAGCCACCAGGACAATGAAACACGTATAAGTTATAAAATATCCATCAATTTGACAAATTAAAAAACTCTATGTATTATACGCATTTATCATTTGCATTGATTGCGTCAATCATAAATTTCTTCCTCGAAGGTATGCAATAATTTAATCCTGCTTTTATTCCGTTGAAAAACATTAATGAAGTAAACATAAAGTTTAGAGGAACAGATGCCTTTGAGTATTTTACTGATATTTTAAAGATTAAATTGTGTGCCTTAGGACACAATAGAATGACTGTAACGACTACAAACAAAAAAATAATTTTATTTTAATGACTATAACTGACAATGGCAGATTTTCATTGTTTTCCTACTTAAAACAGGGAATGAAAAATCAATATGAAGTACAATAAATGCCTCATATGTGATTCTTAATATAACATGTCCAATAAAGTATTACTTTGGTAAAATTATTTTTAAAACATCGCCATATCATTGACATGTCAAAATCGCCCTTTAATACAGAACTATTTTAAACGCATTCAGCTCTTATTGCATTTCATGTAAGCATGTCATGATTTGTAAAATTTTAAACAAGGTTTAATAAACAACCTGGTTGGGATTGCAGGAATTGTCGTACTCTAAAGCCCAAAAATGATAAAATATATTTCCACAAAATGATTACACCACAGATGGGGACAACAAAAGGTTCAAAAACGCAACACTTTACGGTTCACATCGTCCATCGAGCCTAACGCTACGGGGCTTAGGCTGCTGCACAGACCGGATGCATTTGAAGCGCCGTCAACGGACTCCAGCTATGACTCCTACCTAGACTCTTTGTACGAATCCTATCTGCTTTGAACGCTAGCTAGGAAAAGCAAGGGAAAAATCGATAAATCTCATACACACAAGTGTCATCGGGCTTCTCGGCTCGCCACAGTCAACATGGATGCACTGCAGTAGCTCGAGCGGCGAGTGTCACCGACCCAGACAGCGCCCAGGAGAAGGAGAACACCCGTCGTAACCGTGTGTCCGTGTGTCCGGTACGGGGTAGAATTACTGCGGCTGCCCGCAGGCATTATTCACCCACACCCCACAGCTTGTATGCTTTTGGATCAGCCTCAAAGAATGCAACGAATGTGACATCATACGGTGGGTGTGTTCCGTAGCAGCAGCAATAGCAGCGATGGTGGATGGATGAATTTGGGATGACCGGGAGGGGTTCTAAAAACCCAGACATTTCATTAGCAATGGCTGTCCACATCGCCATACCGTCGTGCCCCGGGGCCCACCAGGGACAGCAGGAGAGAAGTATGTGGGACCGTAGAGAGCAGTTTACGTCGACTGCATATTAAATATTTAGCCAACCCCTTTTTTCCCGGTTTCCTTCAGTTCCGCGCCCTGCTGTTGGCTGTGTATTTCGACGATCGTTTATCACTTTTGAGTTAAAACGGTGATTTATCTATTTCTATCGACCGTTTGACAGGCGAAGGAAGGGGTTACGGGAATGCAATCTGCACTTTATCGTGAGAGAATTTCTGCAGTTTGGGATGGGCAAGAGAGAGAGGCTTAAGAAAATGTGCTTCACGCGTGCGTTTAGATTTTAGAGTTTGGCGCAAGTAAACATATAAAAACATATTTTCTATTCTTGAAAAGGTTTATCTAAAAAAAATAAATTAATAGTTAAAGCCAAAATGAATATATTAACTAAGTAAATAAAGTTGGTTAATTATACACTAAATATAAATAAAATGGAAATTAATTTAGAGTTAGCTCAATTTCATCTTTCTTGTATTTTGTTATTTCTATTAACCTGATTCAATCTAAATATAAATCATTTATTCATAATTCAACTCTAATCACAATATTGATTAAATTTTCATATTTAATATTTCTGTACATTGAATCATGCACACATATCAATATCGCACCACCAAAGCGCACTCCTTCCGACCGGAAGGAAACGATTAACGGATGTTTACCTCAAATTACACTCCTTCCCTTGCAATTGTTCGAAAGACGAAGAGAAGGTGTTTTACCATAACAATTAAATTAAATTATTTGCACTGTACGCGGTACATTACAAACAACCCAAACTTATGCTGCTGTTAGCGCCAAACGAAATTAAAGCAAATGAGTAAAAGGGAAGGAAAAAGGTGAAAAACACACATTTTACAAAACCTCATACCTCGAAGTGAAGCATTTGAAGAATAATCGAATTTAATTGGCACAATGGAACATACATATGGGAAGGTTTGTTGCTTCATTTCACGAACTGTGTGAGCCTGAGGGCACGCTCCATAACATGTATTGTGCATTCTGGTTCTGTTTCGGTATGAAATGGATTGAGGGTTAATGTTCGAGAGTGGATAAACAAAGCGATTGATTCTGTTATTTTTTGTGGCGTGAAGTATGGTCAGTTGCAAAGCGTGAATGTTTGAATTAATTTACACTGGCATACCTCACCGGATGTTTGCTTGATCACATTTAAGAGAGGCCGTTTTAATATTCAATTCAGCCGTAATAAGTAACAAAACCATAACGTGTAATAAAATGTTCAAAATATGCATAATAATATCCAATCAATTGAAGCAATTGATGATAAAGACCAAACATCAGATATGTTATAGAGACACAATTATTTTATCCATAAAGCGATATCGATGTGAAGCCATTGATTACTTATGGCTGCTGCAAATTGCCAAAAAAAAGCTATAATTATAATCACAACAGTATAATCAAGATTTGAGAGGCTCTCATATAAAAAATCCTTTAAGATAAAATTTAAATCCTGAAGATTCATGTTGAATGAAGAGCTCTGCATGGAAAAATACATTAAACCCTATTCAAAAGAGTCCTTTCAACTTTTTTTTTACATAATTTCCTATTTAGATGTTTATTGCTATTTTTATGTTACCAACTTAGTGTAACAAGATTTTATAAAAGGTCTAAGCAACGCTGAGGCTACTTTAAATGATTTGGTCGCAAAAAAGACCTTCGTTTTCGCCATTTTTTTAGAGTTTCTGCCATTTTTTCTTCAATTCTTCAAATTTCAAACAACATTGATTTTTTTATATAAAATTATGAAATAAATGTCCATTCTTAATTCAGCTCTTATTTAAAGAGTTTTAATGTTTTTATTTTTAATTTTTATATGAAACTGTATAGGAGCGTGAAACTCTTGAAGGCCTCAATGTATTTCTATTTCTGTATTTTGTACAGATTTAGCCTTTAGGCTTTTGACATATTTACATGAAACATTCTTATTTTGAGAAATTCATCCATAACATCCTTAAGGGTATCAAAAACACTAAGAAAAAACCCTCACCATTCAAGTAACTATTGTAAATTTGCGTCTATTTAAAAATTTAAAAAGCACTCCATCCAACCAGGCCACCGCTTTGCAAACCTACACAGGCCGGGTCCCTCCCCCCGTACGACGATCGCCTCCGTCCCGTCATCACTTTTGGCATTGTATCAAACGAAAAAACCGCCGCAAGCTAAAACCCAGTCACCACCGTGCGACACACAACGACTATACACTCAGTACGGTATGAGTGAAGCATTTCTTTCTTCTTTTTACTTGTATCCATAAAAGGTTTCCTTCCTGTTCGCCTATAGCATAAGGCAGGATGTGTGGTGAAAATTCAAACTTCTCTGTGTTTGTGCATGGTGTAAGCGGTAGGGCGTCAGGCCAAAAAAAACATGAACAAATGTTCCATTCAGTTGCACCAGACAGTACGCGTACGCGGGAAAAGGGAAATTTCGGGAATGGTTCTGCCTCACAGCGACCAAAAAGCAACCATGTTAGACTGTTGAAATCCTAGACTGATTAGGAAAAGGAAGTGGATAAAACGCACCACACACATAGACACACACACACATAAAGAAATAAATTCGGACCTCCGGAAAGTATTCCTTCCGTTTTTCAGCTACCCAAAAAAAACCGAGGGTGAGATGTAGATGTATGTATGCAAAAAAGGGTCTCCCTGTGGTGTGTACCTATTCCCTTCCTAGCCGTGTTCATATCCCTTCTGTCCTATTACAGTATTTGTTTAAAAGAGCCATTTAAAAGGACGTTGAATTTGTGTGTCGTGTAGTACCTCTATCACTACATGACTGCAATACACCAGTGCTAAAGGTTACATTTTATACGTTTTATGGTGCGCTTACAAATGTTGCCAAAAAAAGGGGGGATAAACATTTCTCAACGAGCTGCCAGCAACAATAAACTGCTGTTAAAATTAAATACGCTTTTATTTGTTAACTCGCTCGGGATGCGCAGTCGGCAAAGAGGGAAAGGGCAAATCTGCCGCTTATTTGCAGGTGACAAACACAAGGGAGGGTTGAAAAAGTTCGTTAAATTCCGTTACTGTTGTATGGCAGGCTATTCATACAAGTGGTACGGATTCTTCCAGGTGCTTTCAGGGTTAAGAGCAAACTTGACGCCCGCGTTTATCGTTTATTGACGAGCAAAGAGAGGGCATCGTTTATCAACAAAGCACCGCTTATCGCTTAGCGCAGTGTTTCTCAACTCGAAACTGGATTGTTGATGGCGCCTATAAATTGATATTGTTATGATTGATATGATTGCAATGGGCATAGTTTTAAGCAAGGCCTTTTAAGAATATTTAGTGATCTCCGTAGAATTCTGAATTTAGTGAAGACAAACAGCTAGAACCACACATGATACCATTTCAAAACTTTTTGTCGAATTTTTAACACCCAAAATCCATTACTTTTGCATAGTTTAAGGAAATTTTACATTCAATAGGAAATAGTGTGTGAAAGCAATTCAACATGAGTGAAAAACAATTCGAACCAATAGCGCTAATTTTACAAAACATTGGCAATACAATAGGAATTAGCTGCACGTGCTATCCTCTAAGATATAAGAATCTAAACTAATCTAAACTAAAATTATAATTTTTAATTTGCGGCAGCAAAATATGCTAAGAAGAAACTCTATACATCTCTAAGCATCATCGTCAACAAGATGATGGAGTCACTGCAAGCAATCGTCTAACTAAATTAATTTTATACTTGTTTCATTTCAAATAATAAAGGTTAAAAATGATGAATAGAATTCATCAATATTGTTATCGTGCTTTTTTAATGAAATGAAAACAAAATAAAAGAAAAATATTCCTTCTTATTTGAAGAGTGAAAGGAGCTATTGCTCAGTTCAACTGACCTATGAAACTGCTCATATGACACAATTTGCCTATTTAAACTCAGATTATTGGCAATCTTTAGCTTGTCAAAATGGGCTACGTAAGCATAATTTGGCTATTTAGTTATAATTTACAGATAAATTGTGATTATATTCACTGCAACCAACAGGTGATAATTTTTCACATACAACATCAAAATATTCGAACAAACGTCAGAAGATATTACTCCTCTGGTAAGAAATCAATTATTATAATGCTTTCTATCCTTTCCAAACCCATTTCCCGCCTATTATCGAGCGAACCGTACAACCGTTACCCGTTGGGGTACAACTCGCGAAAAAAATATCAAAGAAAGCACTTCTGTCGGAAGAAGGAAACCCTACCGGAAAGCCTTCCCAACAGCAATCAAACACCAACCATACGACTGACACAGAGAGAAGGATTTCCGACCGTTTTCTAAGGCCATCCAGCAGCAGCATACAGGGCTGCAAAAATGGAAGGTCGGATGTGCAGCAAGCAATCGCATCAACCAGCCACAAAACATATCGCAAAAACATATCCTCACATTCACACACTCTCCTATTGGCAACCTTTCGCCATCAAGGCTTCATTCGCCAAAAAAAAAACCGTTGCTAAAACCACCACGGCTGTACACACGACACGACCCATCAACGCGCTTCTTACGTCCCCTCCTCACATGCTGGAGGTGGTTCTTTGACAGAATGTGGTACAACGCTTTTTTATGGCGTGTGTTTTCGTTTTACCTTCTACCTAAACCACCGTCTGGTCCGCGGTTCAGGCACGATCTCGTAACGGTTTCTCCATACGACAGAGCTCTTCTGAGCTAAGCGAGAAGAGCTACAACGACAACAACAAAAAAAAAACGGCAACCAGTGGCACAAGAGTGAAAGACATTAAAAATAAAATGAAAAACAGCCCAGCAAACGATAAAATGGATTCCTAGAGGCTCCCTACGAACGGGTGCCTGTGACGTCCATAAGAAGAGAATCGAACGGAGAGGCAAGGCAATAGCTCCAGGTTTCTTTCGCCTTCCAGAGTTGATGATTCGAAATCTGGTTATTGCAAAAAGGTAGAAGAAAATGCTGCGCATGGATAGAGCAGCGCACATTTGCATAGGCTCGTTAAGCAACTGCCACTAGCAAACTGTTCTGTTATGTATGGTATTTTTAATGATGGTTTTGGATTTTAGGTGGCTTGTAGAAGTTTAGGATAGAGAAGAGGCAAAAATCACGTCAACTCGGTTTTTCTTAAAATCAATTATTTTAACTGTTTACAAACGTTGCACTGTTTCGCCTAAATGTTTCCCCTTACTCTTCACCGTCGTCTTCCTTCATGTTGCTTTTTTCTGCGGTTTGTTCAGTTATAAGATAGATACTTTCCAATTCCAACCGTGTCTCACAAGCTCGATAGAATGCGCCCACAAAAAAAAAACACCCTCCTCGCCGTCTGTGCCCTAGAAGATGCTTACCTGCGAAAGAAAATGGAAATAGAAGAAAAAAGTGGAACATTAGTGCACGGAGTTCAAGATGATGGATGTTTGAGATTGAAGTGCGCGGATAAGCTATAGCAGCTACAGACAGAGGGTATAGGAGATTTCTAGACGAAAACAAAGAAGAAGCCCATAGAAAATCAATTTTTGCCGCGTTCCTACCACAGCACAGCCAAAAGACCATTGAACCGTTTCGTTTCGGCTAGCTCGGGACACCGCAAACCGGGTGCAGCGGAGAAGCAGAACCCGTGAAAAAGAACAAGCCGTAGAGAATTGCACAACCCGGCGGGGGATGGGTTTGTGCGAGTATCTTAAAGATAAATGACCTCAGTGCTAGGCCAGCTTTCCGGCGTGCAACGGAAGAGTACACAGCGCAAACACGATGGCCGATGGCTTGCTTCCACCCCCGAACTGCAAAGGGTGGACGGCCAACGACCCATGCCAACTGTAAACCGTGTCCACCGCCGCTGCATCAAGGACACTTCTTTGGTCGTGCGGGACAACGTCTTTAGCAGGTCGTAGAAAAACGAAGCGTCACTAAGTCAGTGGTCACGAGCGAAACGGTTAAGCACAGAATGTTTTCTTTATTTGTTCTCTCGATAATGGTATATATTTGAATATTTATTGCAATATTACGAGATTCTTAAAGACTGCAGCATTCATTTTTGTGTAAGAAAGTCCCATGAAGGTATTTTTAATTGAATTCTGTTTTTGAAGATTACGATGGAACCTTGTTAAGAGGCTCCTTTGATGAAGAAAACTTGATCAGGTTGAGCCCAAACATCCATTTTCGATAGAACTGAATGAGAGAGCAAGCCTCTTGAATCTGCAACTCTTTGGGTGCAGTAAACAGTGTTCATGTACATATTTATCTTCTCTACAATTGAGCTCAATATCTGGTTTAATTTTAATAATCAAGTAATTGTGAGTTAGGACAAATTACAAATACCAAGAATGCCTAAGGCTTATAATCATCCTTGTAAAGCAAAAAGTTGTAGCGCGTTAACATTTTTTCATTAAATTATACTATGAATAATCACAAGTAAACTATAAAATTTATTCATACTGATCCCATTTAGTTGTACTTTTTTATTATATTATCTCCTTACGTGAGAATTTTAATTTGCATGTGTTTTAAATTTTAAATGTTCTATTTTGATTTTCTTATTTTTTTACCTCAACGACAAATAAATCAACACACCACTTGATCGATCATCAGCACTGCTTTATCTCAGTATTACAAAACTTTCGAACCCACTGCTTTGTTTATGGATCTGTCTTCCACAGCCCCGAACTGCCTCGAACGAGCGACAGAGCATTGTGTGTTCCATTTTGTTCTCCCTAAACGCCAACGATCACCCACCAAGATCCGGTGTATGCACAAAAGCATACCCCTTCCCCTTACCCCCGTTGGGCCAGCAAGATTTATGAGCTTCGGTTGCAAAAAAAAATGCAACCAAGCGCGCGCCTACCACAAAACACGCACGGCTAAAAGTGAACGATGAACGCATCCAACAACGCATCACAACATCGGCACAAATCTTATCCTTGGACCGGCGATATAGTACACCCTCGCACCCCGCATTCAACTCCCTCCGCGCATTCGTTACGGTGTGTGTGCATTGCCCTCTCGTGTATTTTTCCTCTTTTGGTCTGTTTCGTTTTGGCTCTTTTTTCCGTCGCTCTACGTGTGTGTGTGTATGTGTGTGTTGCACAAAATTGCAAACTGCACCCTGTGATGCACCCCATCTCCTTCCCCCCCATGTCAAGACGCCCTCTTTTCGCATTCCTCCCTATTCTCTACCTCTTTTTCAACTCTTGCACACGCAGGTCAGTATTGTGGCTATTTCCGTCTGCGGTCTGCCTGATGCGAGAGCCAGATAGGGAAGAGGGGCAACGGGGGGATAAAGCATTTCACAGCAAAAACCACATCATGGGGCGATTCCTCAACTCACCACACACACACACACACAAACTCCTCGTAAGCGCAACAAAGTCAAGTGAAACAACCAGGAATGCAACGCACACAGCACATTTTTGTATGATTGCGTTCGGTTTTATTCTGGGAACTTTCGGTCTGTGCATTTGGCTGCAGGCGAGGTGGATGCTGCGTATGTGCTATAGATGTGAGTACGATGATCTCTGTGCTCATTTTAATGCACGAGTCTGTTTTAAATTAGCTTTTCTTTGGGAACATTAAAAAAAGACATTTTCCCAATTAGTAGCAATCGGTAAACCAACATTTGCTTTTTATGGTTGAAATAGTATACCATATAGATTAATCAGTTTTTTTATCAACCATTTTAAAATGACATTTTTATATCAAAATTATCATGGGAAAAATACAGAAAAGGTAGGAAACTTCCCAATCACCAGAACATGGAAAACAGCAAATCGAACCACCCAAAACACGTTTTCGGCAAAATCAGCTGATCATTGTAAAGCATACAAATTATCGCACGTGCTCATACCCGACAACTCTACCCCTCCCCTGCAACTATCACCACCCCACCACCCATCAGAGCTCCACGCGAGTTCATGTAGTACAAGAAGCAGGACAAAGGCCCAAAAAAACGGGAACAAGCCCCCAAAAGCATGCCCACCACTTGCACCAGCCCACTCCCAGAACTGTGGCCGCCAAAACATGTTCTCACCTTCGCCGTCACACATCTTTCAAGGGCTCGGAGGAAAAAAGGTGGACTGCGCGACGGAGCGTTGTAAAAGTAGATTGCACCACCAAAAGCAAGCATTAAAAAACTGAAAACCGGTTCGAAAGTGAGGAAAACCACACGCACACCGAGGGACTGCTGCTACCAACACCGAAAGCTTTCTCAATTACTGTACTGCAGTGCGACTCGTTACTTGGACTTATTGTCCCATGCTGCACGCCCTGTAGAAAGGACACGAGCGAAAGAGAGTGAAAAAATCAATGCACGCACACTTGCAAGAAAAAACGCATCATTGACAGTGTCGTAAAAGTTTATGTTTGCTTCTCCCCTCCCCACGGCGTTGGTTTTGCCTCGAGGTGGTCCTTAAAGCGCAAAGGAAAAGGGGATTAACCACAGCATCTCACAGCTGGTGAATATACACACTAAAGAGATGGTTTTACTACCTTGACGAATGTTAATTTAAATTACCTCGACTTTGCTGCACGATTCACTCTCCTCTTTCGATACTGACATATTTTGGTGCTAATGAGGTGTGTTAATGGATTGCTTTTCCATTTTTTTAATTTCAATGGCTTTTACGTTTTGTTTATCTACAGTCTTTTCAGTTTTTTTTTGTATCGTAAACGTTATGTACTTTTGGTTTGTTTTTTTTGTCCATATAATTAAGTTTTTATTTTTCTTTTTGCAAAACATATTCATTTTTTTTTCGTTTATTTGAACAACTTTTAGAGTTGTTTGAAGGCATTTAATTATTTCATTTTAATGTTTTCTTTGGATATTGGACTTCATTATGCTCAATACTTTTTCGTATTGTTGAATTTGTTTCTTTTTTTCTAATCTGATTTATTTGATAACAATTGCCATTTTCTGTTAAAATTAAAACGGTTAGCAGCAAATGTATCTATGCAGGGCTTCCGTTTAATTTTATGTTAATCTATTGTTTATTGTTTGTTTTTTTACCATGTTTGAGTTTTCATTTCAAAGACTTTAACTTTTTTTAATTTTTGGCACTATTATTCGATTTCTTGTGTTTTTTGTTATTTGTTTTTTTTTTCTTAATTTCACATTTCATATCAATTGTGTTCATTTACTTTTACACGTTCGGCATAGTTTTTACTTAATTTGTATTTTATTAATACCTTTTAATATGATTTTTTTAATTCCATTTAAAATCAAATAAATTGAATTGGCACCCTTCTGTTGAAATTTTTAATTTTTATCATTCATTTTCAAACTTAAAAAAAGGTTATCAGAAAATTAATTTGAGCTTCACTTTCTTTCTTTGCATTTTAATGTTTATTGTTATTTGACTCTTACTTTCGTTTTCATAATTGCTCTTAGTTTTCTTCTCCTCTTCCTTCGGCAGCCCTTCTATTACAACCTGATGCCTTTCTTTTATGAAATTAAGTATTAGAACTCTTTAAGTTGTTTTGAAAATTAGTATTAGAACTCTTTAAGTTGTTTTTGCTTGTAAACCTTCTTAGAAAACGGTAAAAATAAAAAGAACGAAAAAACTTTGTGCGCTACAACAAAAAACACGAGACACATCAGCCCATCCACATCGAACCATAAAAAGATGGAAAGTTGAAGATGGCAACTGATGCATAAGAAAACTGGCACACTTCTTCAGTCCTTACATCCTCGATGTAAAGCGACATCCCCAACCATCATCATCGTTGTCCAGCTCATCACCATTAACCATCACTGCCCCTCAGCCAATTTCCATCACCCACAGAAAAGCGGTCAGTCAACGACAAAATGAACACACACAGAAAAAAATGTGCCAAACAACAAACCCCATCGGTCGGTCGCGGGTCGTTCCGTCGCACAGTTGAATGCACTTTACTTATCTTCTACTCTTCCCAACCCCCATCCCCATCGGTCTCCACCGGTCAGAATGCAATCTCAGGTGAATCTCTGACGGCTGGTTGGTGATGGGGGGAGGGGGGGGGGGAAGAAGATCACCATCATCGCCGTCGCCGTCTCGAGCTAATATTGCGCAGCAAAGTACACCGTCGTGGTCGTCGTATTCGTTTTTCTTTTTCGCATATTTCCGCACGGTTTAACTTTACGATCGCTCTTGCTCTGCTGCTGCTGCTGCGACCAGACGCTTCTGAGTGAGTAAGTATACACTGTGAGTCGTGTGTAAGATGTGAAGATGAAGAAACAGAATATACACACACGCGCATCGAAACAGAACCCCCAATCAAGAGTCTGCGTGAGCAAACTGGGGCTAAGTGCGACCACAAACGATTGACCGGGGGGAGGGTCGTGAAGACGCCGACGAAAGCCGCGACCGAGGACCGACAGACCCCGCGGATCGACCTCGCGCACAAACGAAGGTGTAAGAAGGTTCAATAAACTTTTCGTCTTCATTTTAGACGCTCGTTCTACGGATTGGGGCGGCCTTCCCCTTCGTATGAGTTCTTCCATTTCTTCTCCTTCTGTCCTTCAGAGTGGTTGGGTTTTCCTCTCACTAACCGCTTCTAAAACCGTGCACACCCCTTAGAAGCAAGGAAAAGGGGGATGGAACGAAGGCGATTTCATCTTCTCTTCCCCCAACAGACCGTAGTCGGTCTGCTACTGCTACTGCTACTGCTGCCAGAGAGAACAAGGCATGATCCAATGCACCGTAAAACGATCGCGTCTCGTCTTCCTTTTAGACTCACTATAGTTGGAAAATTAAAAAAAGTCCGGATGCCCGCGCAGGGGCTGTAAACAGTGGCCACCAGTTGAACACAATATCTGTTGTTGGCGGTTCTTTCTCCGGCACTCTAAACTCCTTGTTGCAAAACAGGTCTCGCGCGAGCGTTTTATGAGCTTATCCCTTTTTATATTTTGTTACTCTTCGTATCCTACCGTTTGTAACAAGAGTTTTAAAATACCTTCGGTTTTTTTTTGTTGTTGCTCTTCCTTAAATGAGACGGACTAGAAAGGGTATAGCGAGATAAGTCATATAAATCAACTAATGAGAGCTTTAACAATAAAAAAGCCGGGACTTTGGCACTTCTTCTACCTGGCCACACGAGTTGAGAGGACAAGAAGCAATCTCTGAAGATGAGAGCAGGCAACACACAGTTGGTTTACAGCCCACAAAGTCGTATATTATGCTCTCTGTTCCAAGACGTTAAAAGTGTGCCGACGATCTTTAATTGATTTCTTTTTTTTCTACTAGTTGAGGCGTTTTCAAGGAGTTATAATATTATTTAATACACTTTTCTATCCCATAACCCCCCATTAACAGATTTTATTTTGCAATAAATAGTGTTTAGATGACGAGGAGCAAACGAAAAGCTGTCAAAATCAATCAACCCCAGCTTCAGCGGGTGAGATGTTATAAATTTTTATTACATTTTTTCAGTTCGAAAAACGACACCATAAACGGAAGTCGTCCATCTCGGAATGGAATGATTTATTTGCACCTTCCTACTGGCGCGACATAAATTGATACGAGTTTACTATGTTGTGTCGAAATTCGGAATTTAAAACACACCTTAAAAGCCATCAATAATAAAATTCAAATTCTTCCTTCCTAAACCGTTTTTGAAGGAGTGTGCATAATTAAAGTGTCACTACTGTATAAACTAGTCTAATATTGGGGTCTATGATGACCTAAGCCAGTTTTTTTGTATGTGTTTGACGTTTCTCGGCTAAAATGCTGCTAGCTCTCCATACAAAATCACAGGCAAAACTAGCCAGCGTAAAAACCATTAGATTTTGTTCCGAGCAAAAATCTAGATTTTAGATTCGAGCAGCTGTCAAACATAATCAAAACAAACAATT
>KB671701.1:0-13467 GCA_000349105.1 Anopheles epiroticus
AAGACAGCGATAGGACGATATGATAAGCAAAAGAGAATGAAAAAAAAAAGTCTGGCCCCAAGCTTCAGCTAGCGAGGACGTGTAAGTGTGTGGGTAGGCTGCATGCAAATGGTCAAGCATTTCTTTTCGCTTGGTCGTAAATGCGAGCGAAATTGTGCTTTTGCGGGTTGGGCAGCTGCATGAAATATTTCAAACCCCTCCATTTCCCGGCAGCGAAATCTATTTAAGCTGTTTGAATGGAACATAGAAACGAATAAAAATAGTAAACCATTAAAAATATATATATATATATTATTCAAAGATTAGGCGAACGTAATGCAAACTACATGAACATGCTTGAAAAGTTCAACATGGTTGTCTTTGGATTTGGAAATTGTTCAGCATTGAACACTATATTTTTTCTATTCTAATTTTACAGTAAACCAATCAAATTTATGTATCTACCGTTTTCTATATGTCTCCCTCGTTCTTTAATTTTCAATCAAATTAAACCAAATATCCAGTAGGTTTGTTTCATCATTAGCAGCCTATGACTTCCGTTACCTATGATAAGAATGCCCCAATTTTTCCCCCACCCTCCTCGTCGAACGTCTTAAGAAACTTTAAAGTGAAGAAACTACCCAGCAATAAACAAAACGATCTTTCATCATTCCCCTGTACCAACCGCACCCCTGCACACACGCTTATTGTGCTCTTCATCCCACAAACGGTACGATAAGCGAAGTAAACAATCACAACAATACCGCACATGGGTTTCGATTGTTCAGGCACGTCAAGCGCGCATCGGAAGTAAGTTCCGTTATCACTGTCCCGTGCTCGGGCTTCTTCCATGGGCGATCCCATCGCCCCCGAGCCCGCCCACCGGCCAGAAATTGTGTCAAACCACCACCAGAGGAACCGGGCGGCGGAAACATAAAACGGACGGAAATCAATACCGACACTGAACCGTCGCCGTCTGAGAGAAACGTTCTAGACCTGCCTTATCGTGCCGTTGGCGGCGCATGCCCTTTGCAAGAATTGACTGGAGTGGGAGCGAGGAGTAGAGCTTGTGGCGTGTGTTTCTTACGCGAGCTGTCGTGCTAAGGGTGAGCGTCTCATCCGTTGCAGCGTGGAGTGGTCGGTTTGCATTTCGTGTGACGCAATCGACCTTCCATTTCGGTGCGGCTTACATGTTGCACACTGTCTGTCAGTGTGTGTGTGTCGCGAATTACGTTGGAGAAATAACGTTGAAAATTGCACTCGATTTTAGCAAGTATAATGAAATGCATTTAGTGGTAGAAACAACAACAGAAACGAGTTAATCAAACATTTTTGTTTTTATTTAAAAAATTGAATAAATTTTAGTTTTTTTTTTTTCATAACGTTTCAAACATCATGTTGTTTAAAATTTTGTTGAAACCCATTAATTATTTTATTGTGTGAATTACTTCTCATTTGACTCTTCCCTCCCAAACATTGGTTCTACGAATTGTTGCACACGCTGTTTCCATGACGCTGTTTTGGCAACTGTTGGCGTCCTCGATGAGTCATCGACACTCCGTCCGGTGCCCATCAGCTAGGCGCACCCAGCATAAGCCTTCGTTGATAAGCCCTCCCTCGCTGTGGGCAATTGTCACGAGTCCGTTTTTGACGTACATCTTGGTGGCTGGGGTTGGTGTGGCCGGTGGTCGATAGCTACAACGGCAGGCACGACCGTGCGAGGGGTCGAAGGCAGCACATGCGCAGTGTGGAGCAATGTGTGCGACGATTCCATTAGGGTGCTCTGTGCGGTGGAAGGCATCACGCAAATTTCACCTGCCGCTCGGGAGCGCGCCGATACCACAAACAATGACAATCCGCATCTGAGAAAGGAATTTGAAAGAGATGATAAAAATAGATGGAGAGTAATTGAGAAGTGAAGAGAGTGGAAGAGAAAAAAATTCACCAAACAAACGGTTAAGTTTTGGTTTTCTTACGTTCAGTCAAATGTTTAGAATATTTTTAAACATGCGTTTTTGTATTTTAGTTTTTTTTACACAAAATCGTTTTATAACATTTATTTTTACTGTTATCAATGATTCTCTTATTTTCATTCTCTTCTCTTTCGTTTATCTTTTTTCTTAATCTTATGTATGTTCTCTCTTTAGATTTTGTGTCTTGATTTTTGTATTGTAGTATTTTGTTTGCAGAATTGGAATTTTTTTTAAACATTAAACATTTGTTTTTTGTTAATAACAGAACTTTTTCAAAAGATCTTAATCGATGACATATCGTGGAGTGGTGACCTTACCCCTTGATTTGCAAACTAATGTTTGTATAATTCAGCATTTGATTGATTTTAATGTGAAATAAAGCAACAATGGATTAAAAATAAGTTGTTTTTTTTCAATTATGGTTTTGTTTATCAGTTGAATTCTGCTTCCGAGCACTGCCATCTAACAGCTTAACAATCGATTACTAAGTTTGAAACTAAAGAATCCCATCCGGAAGAGAGTGTGCGAGAAAGCAGAAGAGAGCGAAAGGGAGTGTATCAGCCTGTGAAGTCCAACCGCGAGAGTAAAATTTGCGCAACATCTCAACGTGCGTGCGTGCGTATTCGGAATCCTTCGCCAGCCATTACGGAATGCCATTTCTCTCGCTCTCTCTTTCTCCAAACGAGGGGTATCGCAAATGCCCGCACGGTTCTCAGTTCCGTTCTTATCGTGCTCGAGCTCGGATGGTACGCATCCCGTACCGGAACCGTCTGCGGAATACAAACCCCAAAGTAGGTGTACTAGAGTGTGTGTGTGTGTGTGACTGTGTATGTGTGCATGAAAATTAAATTCCGGTATGCATAGCACGGCTGAAAGGAAAAGTGCGAACAATGGGGATGCAAGGGAAAATTTACATTCCAGTGTGACGAGAAAAACCAACACACGTAGCGCCCATCTGGAGCAGGAAGTCTTTTCCGGAAAAATCCTTCCCGGGATTATCTCTTCCCCTGAACGGGGTGCGTTCTATCATCGATATATTATCCGCATCATACCCTTGTGCGTGTGTGCGAGTGTTTGTGGAGAATCGTGTGTGAGTATGGGTGACTGTGGTTTGTCCATTCATTTTTCGCGCAGCAGCTTGGGGCTTTTGTGGCAGTGGCGAAACGTAAGGTGGTGTTTGTGTGCGAAAGGATGGCAGTGTTGGTGGTGTATTGTGATGATTGTTTTAGTGGGTGGGTGCATAACAATCATGTGAAGTTGTTGCTGAACGCTGCTGGAGGAATGTGAATGCATTAGATTTGATTGAACAACTGAAAATGCGATAAAAAAGTATTTTGTATGTTTTTTTTTTTATTTTACTTTATTTTTTATGAAATTTTACTTTAAATGTTATGAATAAAAGAAATTTTTCTAAACGTTCAAAAACATGTTTTGTTTTTATTTTTTTGTATTATAATATAAAAAAGTATTCTTTAGTTTCTTTGATTAAACTATCGATTTTAATAACTCTCAAATTTCTTAACAATCAAATTGTAATAATCATATATTATTGCACAAAATAACAACAGCAAATGTTTATTTAAAACAAAAAAGTGTTATTCACAACATTCGCTCCCCAATAAGCCTTTGGTACAGTGTTGTGACTTGAACGCATCCGAAACTATACAATACTAGTGAGTGTGTGTGAGTGTTGTTCCCGTGCGTGCGCATTGTGCATTAGTGCGTGTCCGCGAATCCTTTCTTCGTGTGCTTGTGTGTGCGTGTGTGTGCGTTTGAATGTGTTTATCCTTTGCGAGGGTGGTGTTTGGGCTTTGCTTTGACTGCATCACTCTTTCACCCTTCATGAACAGTTCCTTTACTTTTCCTCAACCAATCAACAGCCCAACGGAAAAACACTACGCGAATCGGTTTTTTCTACATGTGTGTGTGTTGTTTTTCCACATTTTCCTTTCACGTGTCCTTGATGTTCCTCTAGCAGTTGTGTCCCTCTATCACAGGGCGGTGATTTTGGTTCGTGCAGTGACGTGAATAGAACGTGAAGTGGTGTAAATTTCCCTCCCAGGAGACGAAGTGTGCGGCAGTGAAGGTAACAAACTAAACTGGCCAGCAAGCCAGCACGATCCCAAAAAGGCTCGTCGGACGAACCCGGCCGGGGCACGATACTTGACAAAGAAAAACAAAAACATAAGGAGACAACCCCGCGGGAACGGCTTTTCCTGAGCAACTATCCGTGCACGGCTAGGACGAGTGGAAGGAGAACCAAAAATTGTTAACGAGGTAAGGCTTAACGTAAACTTCCCTTAGACATGCAAACCTTCACAGCCAACGGTCTGAAGACGCAGGAAAAGAAAAAAAGTAGAAAGCAAATATTGTTTATTTCCTCTTCCCTCCAAAAACAAATGGAAAAGAACCTGACATGGATTTCGTCCACTCGTAAAACAGAAATGCTTTTATTGCAACTGAAATATTGAAGTACATTTGCCCCGTCATGCCGGCGCTTTGTTTGAGCAGCGGGGCCCCGCGGGTCGTTTTTTCCGAGGGTGCCGTAATCAAATTTCCACTTGAAGGCGAAAGATCGATAGCAATCTTTTAAAACTGTAGGCGCAAGGGTGACATCTTAATGGAAGGACACGCATACGCAGCTTGAACTGACAGCCCAGTGGGAATAGAGAGATGTATGAATTTCTTTTTGGAGTGTTGTAGATCTCTTCTGAAAAATAGGACAATTTCTGTCGAGCCTTTCCTCTTGAAGCTAGGAATGAAACCCTGAATAAAGACATTGATTTTTAATGAAGAAGGAATGGCAATATTATTTTCACAAAAAAACTTTTGAAAAGAGTACAAGCATAGTTCATCCGGTTCTTAACTTCTTTCAATCAAAAGAACCAAAGAAAACTGTACCATCTTTTTCACCCTTCGAAATTCCCTTTCAACGGTGCGCCTAAATGCATGCACCCCTCTTGTCGATTGCACGCGAAGTAGGCGGCGTACACTGATTATCATTTTATTAGCTACCGAAACGAACCCTCCTCCAGCCAAACACGCACGCTGGCCGGTGTAAGGGTCGAACCACTTTCACCCTCGGTGGGCTTGTTTTGATTTTCCCCCCTTTGTATCAAGTGTTTTCTTTTCGGACAGAATGGTCGGGTGAGTTCAACTACCTTTGTTATCCGTTCGCACCCATTGATGCAATTCGTGATGCAGGCAGGATAAAGTCAACAACCTTAACAACGAGGAGGGTGTGATTTGTTAGTGGATTTTCTCTGGCGGGGTCAAGCACTGCTGGGAATATGTCAGCTTTGTTCTATTTCCTTAAGCAATATTTTCCAATGCCGAATGATGATTCATATGTTCCTTGCCGGCATTACAACCGAAACATTGTTGCACCGTTGGGTTGCATTCCAATGACATCTTTCGTAACCCTACCGGGGCTTATACATCAACCTTCCCTGCCCGAAATCGAACGGGATGGTTGCGCTTGCGTGGAAGTTTGTGGTTTATGGAAGCGCATTCCTTATGGTTCGATGATCCTGCACCAGCTGCCCGAGACTGTGCCGGCTCACGGTGTCTCAAGGCATTCGTTTGCCAGCACTACACAGCCAAACTCCAGTTGACCGGGTTGAGCGAAAGGCGAAACCCTCCGTGGGGAGCAATAGATCGAACAGTTTATCGTGTTTTGAAGTAAATGGAAGGAATTGATGAACGACTCTGAAAAGTTATTTCACGTTGGAATTGGAGCAAACTGATGGCCAATGCGAAATTTGTGTTGACCTCTGGAGTACATCGATTTATTTGGAGTAAGTTGTTGTCGGTGGATGTAGGTCTGAACTATATTAGTTTAAATATTAGGTTCATTTTATTTGTTTGAAAAATACTGTTTGGTCTTACAAGTCATTTTTTATCATATTTGAAACCTTCTAGCCATGTAGAGACCTAGAAAGATCAATTTATTTAACTTAATCATTCGTAAATGTAAAGAAATCTTGTCCCGAAGCCAAGCCACATCGCAAAGATGGTTCCTAGTAAAGTATTTAGTTTTTCCTTAAATTATACGATTCTTCTACGATTGTACGAAAGAGTGTTTGAAAGGATAACAATATCATCTCCACGTTTAGCTCAATTATCCACATAGAAAAGAGTTCTCAGAACTATCCTTCTCCAAACCCTAACAAAGATCACAATCGACAGCTTACCCTAATGTCCCGAAAGCACACTTCACCAAGCACATCTTTAACCTTAAAAAGCGCCCAATATGCAACCTCCTCCCTAATCGCCTGGAATTTGATTCCGAAACGGTAAGCAGCCCGTGGAGAGTTATTTGTGTCTGCAATCCACACATAAACGAGCGCACGTTTGCCCGCCTCGCTAAGTGGGAGCATCCTTCGGTGAGAAACGACTCGACAGAAAAGGACACACAAACGCGCGTGGGTCCCAATCGGATGCCACCACTAGTAGCGCCCGTCGAGTGTTGGCCGCACATAGCAAGGGACCTAAAGCACCGCAAAGTACCGATTACAAACACGACACGGAAGCAACCAATCCACCGATCCAGCTGCTCTCTTTCTCGGCCGGATGTTGCGCTAGATTCTATTTCAAGACGATTTGCCACTTCAATTGTGTTGGGTCGGGTTAGGAGATGGATTTTTCTGCTGCTGCTGCTGATGCTTCTTCTCGCACATCTGCGCTTGTTTGGCACACTTTCCATCATCCCGTCCAGACTGCCGGTCCGAGTGTACCGAAAATAACTGTCACTTAGCCTCAATTGCTATATTTACCGGAGACGTGTGTGAGGGGTTTTGTAACGGTATGGAACATCTCACACGCGTGTGGACCGGTCTAAGCGATACCGAACTAAACGCAAGAAAGTATCACCATTGACAACAAGATGTCCAGTGGGAAACCAAAAGGACCAACGTTTCGTTAAACCTGATTAAGCTCGCGAACGGTTTGACAAAACAGCACAACAGTAATCGATATGCCTCTCCTACCAGCAGTTTGCGCATCAATTTACTCTAAAAAAGAAACCACATAAAAAGCCATTTAAGGGAACAATTATGCCAATGGTTTGGTTCATGTTTTCGCACAAAAAAAAAAACAGGCGGCGGAAATAATTTGAAACGAGCTTCATTGGATTAACTTTACGACTCGCTGCTCGCTCGGTGCTGTTCGCGCGGGCCACACATTTTCTGTCAGGCAGCCGTGGAGCAGGCAAAAGCGCAAGGCGTAATGAAATTATAAGCAAAAATTTTATCACCCTGTGGCTGTTGGTGATAAGCCATGGGGGAGCGGGATGAGAGTGGATGCAAAATAGATTCAACCGAGCGGAGGCTCACTGTGTAGCTGCTAAAATTGCTTTCCGAGGCCCTATTAAGTTTTGTTTTTTTTTTTGAGATCGTAAAAAGGTTTCTACGTGGATTGAATGTTTTACCTATTAATTGAAATAAAGCATCGATTGTTGGAATGATAAGCGATCGATATGATCTTCGTCGAAGCAGCAAGAGATTTTGGTTTTTTCATGCTTAACACACCTGTTGGAAAAGGATTGAAAACCAACATTATCTCGTCTTTTCGTCTCGTCTAATCTGTAATAAACATGAGTAGAATTCCAGACATGACGAAATTTTTTACTACAATTAACATGTTGGTATCGTGGTGGATATGGAAACGACAGAGGAAAATTTCTATCTGCACTGTTTCTCCGTAGTTAGAGCTGATTCCCCTGCAACGTTATATAAAAAATAATATCTACAATTTTTGATAATAAGAGAAATAAGAGACTAGTATTTGAGGCATGTATAATTTTCCTAAGCAAATTATAAAGCCATATAAACCATACATCAAAAGCATTGCATTTGTCAAATTTTAAATGGCGTCACAATATTTCAAGGCCGTTTGTTCGTGGGACAAAAAAGGCAACTATTAAATAACCGTTTATTAAAAAGTCTTGAATTTCACTCACTCACAGCGTGATGATGCGATTTGGTGACGTTTTTAGGGTAACGCTAGACGCTCCCCTGTATCAGATTCTCGTTCACACCAAACTGCAAAAATAAAAAACCAAAATGTCACGGCTGCGATACTGCCACGGACTCATGTTTCTGTCGCGGGGTGCGTTCTTACTATTTTGCAAACTAGATCATACACAGCGATGGACATGCCACCAAGCCACGAAAATTGGGGGAGGGGGAAGGGGAGGGGGAACGAATGCAATTCATCCCTGCACGAAACTGATGTTTGATGCATTCATGGACCCAATTACCCCAAAACAAGATTTGTGTTCGTAGTTGTGGGTGTCCGTGGGCCACCACGCAGCAGTGGCATAGTTTCGTAGGTTGAACTATTTTTCACATCACCCGCTCCCGTCCCGTGTCGCTACTAGCCTCAATTTGTCACGATAGCTTTCGACGGTCGCTGTGCGGTCGCGTTATCACAACACCGAAGCCGTGTCTTATCGCTTTCCAGCGCTACAATGCGCATCATGGTACGTGTCTGCACCGTTGTACAAGTGGAGCGTGAATGAATGTGCAGCTCCAGGGCAACATAGCCACCGCGAACCTAACCCCCCATCTACCGAGCAGCGCTGATTTTATTCCATCATCGCTCAACGACACCGGTTCCACTCACTCATAATCGTGTTCCGTAATTTAATTTGATTGTACAATAATGCAGCCGTCCCGTGTGCGCGTGGTTACCCTCGGCGAGACGCACTAATCCAAACCCATCGCCACACGGACGTCGGTTCTTTTCTAGCAGGTCTCAGATCCGGTGCGCAAAACTTCTTCTTCAGCGATGGCACCGGACCAAATATCAATCCAGCTCGGAGCACTCTTAATTGAGCCCGGCCGAAGACGGGCGGCGAACCAGTTGGTCAGTCTTGTCACGCGGCCGATGCACCCACCATCTGGCAGGAACTCGCATTGGAACCCGCTCCGATTTAGCTGCGAGAAGCATATTGAAGGAGTTAAGAGGCGAAGAAGGGGAAATCATAACTTTTGCCGGAGCCGATCCAAAACGAAGTGAAATCAATTTAGCGTACCACTTGTGTCGATAGATTTTAAGCTGATTAGGTGAAGCGATGTGGCCGCAACACTTCTTCTTTTTTTGTGTCGATTGTACTATGAATAATTAAATTATGTGTTGATGTTCTCACTGTTAGGAAATTGCCGCCGGTTGCCATGTCCGGCTGGCATGCAGGCAGAGCAGAGCGTTGCGTGGCTAACGATCGTATACAATGTGGTTGTCTCATGTGGGAGTGTGTGTGTGTTTGTGTGCGGGGATGTTTATTCCTGAACGAATGTGGACAAATCACCCGGCCAGCCTCAGCATTCCGTGCACGTCGGCGGTCCCTCAGCTGGGCATGCCGTGTCTGGCTGCCGTTCCCGGCTAGTGTGCGGTGCTAATTCACCTTGCAGATAAGAATTTCCACAGCACGTTATCGTATCTCTAAGGCAGTTTGGATGCAACGTATTGCGGGGACTCCGTCAATGCATTAAAAAATGAATCTTGTTAAAATAAAACTCATGATGGCTCTAGTAATGAGAGTACTTCTAGAGTAATCGTAGAAATAGTGGTAGTAAAACATGTTAACTTATCATTTCTATAGCAAATAAAAGTAAAAATATATTTTTATTTCCGTTGGAACGGTCATACCCTATTGCTTGAGAGTAATGTTCTTGTTGCAAGAAAGTCTTGTTTAATTAATTATATTTTTCTGAACTGTAGCACCACTCCCGATTACTTGAGATCTCTTAAGGAAAGTATCTTATTAATTCAATTGAAAAATGATAATTCCGAAAAATCTAAACAAGTCAAAACAATCAGAGTTTGTACTTTATTTTACTACTTGGGTAGGAAGGGCCTGACCAAATTGTTATTTCAATAGTCTTGGTTGTAAAAAAAACCCTAAATAGTGAACAACTGTAGTGAAAGATTTAAAATGCTTATTTGTTTCGTAAAACACAATTTTATTCCTAAGTAAATACAACGACAATAATCAAACACAGGTATGATGGTGTTATAAATCCTGTTCAGATTGATAATAGAACACGTTTTATCTTAAGATAAAGATCCTTACCGTAAAAGCTTCATCTATTTCAAACGTTAATCAAACCACCTAGAATACTAAGATGGTTCAATTTAATGTTTGATAAACGTTTGTCAATACTAAATCATAGTTTGATAACTGTACTAATACCAATACTGTATGGACAAATGTAGGAAACCACAAATCAACTTTATTATCATCGAGAGAAAATACTTTGAGTCTCATTACTGCTCTCAAAGATAGCAAACTTATTTCAAGAACCTCCACAGACCTCAATCTTTGATCCATCCTTCATGTCTTGCTGGTCCGCCAACACCAATCCACCATCTAGGCAGAAGCGAAAAGCAACATGCTATCGATTTTTGCTTTCGCTCGACAACTGAAAAGCGCTTGAGGCACACGATAGACACGAAACCACCACCCCCAAACGATCGTTGACTTGCGCTGTCAGTGCTAATGAAGCGACAACACCGAGCCGCCCGATCCATTGTCGATTTGGTGATTTGAAGTGATTTTCGTCCAATTTCCTTCAAACTGTACATCATTTGGATTTCCCATTTAGGTACCGCTTTTTGTGTTCTTCACTTGTTCTTCGCCTACTTTCTCTTCTAGCCATTTCCAAAGCAACATTGCTTCAGTACATACATTCACTGCGGGGAGTGAGCGAATGAAGAAAAAAACCCACCCACCCACCCACACGTGCAATCACATCGAGCAATGGTGGAGCTAGAATATTCAATTATCCTTCCGTCAGAAAACATCCATCATCCGGTCGGTCGACCGGAACCGGCAGGCGCCTTTTTCCTTTCGGGTCGCCCAGTCAACAGCGCCGGAAGAATCTTCATCGTCCAAATGGACCACAAGAAAGCTGAAAGAAGGCAGGTTGGTAGTGGGAGTACAGCGGTGTGAGTAACACGACCTACCAAATGAAGCTTAACCTTGAGCCCGGGTTCTTTCCCCATTCCGGTGCATAAGCAACTAATCCAACGCAGGTAGTGTAAATGAGTGTGGCGGTAAGGCGGCGAAAGCGAAAGACACCATTTCCCTTGGTAGGCTTTGGTGAGGGAACTAAATTGAGTGCGTAGACTTAGGGAAGGTCTGTAGGGTTCGTTCCCTTAATGCTTATCCGTGTCTCAGTTACGCCTAATTACACGTCGGCTTTAGTTGAACGGCAAACTGTCCACTAGCATTAGCGAGGTAATGAATCCTCCACTATTGGCTAAATTGTACTTCGAATGATTCGTTCCAGGGCCGCAAAAGGGTATTGCTGTACTGAAATAATCATTTTAATAAAGAGAGTGTCTATTTTCAGCCTTGTCTAATCTATATTCTCATCTGAAACATTTATTTGCTAAGGTATGCAATTGAAAGGTGATTTAAATTTATATTTAAACATCATAAGCATTCAAAATTAATTAATATCCCCCTAAATCGACCTATTCTCATGCTTCCACCTTCATTAAGACATGCATTTGTATCGCAAAACTTCAGCAGCAGCACCAGCACCACCACCACCATTGAAAAGCCAACCATTCTGGCTCATGTTTCATAAGCTCATTTTAAACACTGGTGCCACTCGTTGCCTATTACTTACCCTCCGTCTAGGTTTCGATCAAGTGACAGCACAAAGCCCTCCGCTGCACAAAGTGTACAAGTTTTAACGGAAAGGCATGTTGCCGTTGCATGGCTCCCCAGGCAACCAGGCTGAAGAAGCCACCCAAAAGGTAAAACCTTTAAATTGGAATCACTCAAGAGCAGGTTGAGACCGTTAGAAGGCTACGGTGCGCCTGCCAGCCAGTGCATTGGTACAGCATCGCCCTGGGGGAGAGCGAAATACTGGCGCCCACCCTACACTGGTTGGCGCTTTTGGAACGCACAGCCACACCCTGCAAGGAGCCATACTACAACGTGTCTTACTGCAACAAGCACTACTACTGCCGCTCGTATGTGACGAGTTAATGCTGCGATGGCAGCAACATAAATTTATGCTCAACACAAAAACGGTGGATCGCGTGTGCGGGCTTCGAAGGAAGCGAAAGTGAAGCCACAAACACACGGAGCGCCTGTGGAATGTGACGGCTGGATAGCTTACCTTTGGCAGGATAGCTAGCTCCACCCGGACGTAGCCCACTATCAGTGAGCGTATAAAGTACAATTACATTATGATTGTACCGGGGGAGATAATTGTGCCGCGAGTATAGAGTTCCACCGGTGGCCGGTGGGAGGGATTCGCACCCCAGCGCAGCAGTTTTGTAGTTCCTTGTACGCGCCAGCTCGAAACGCAGCGAACCGAAATTGTACACTGCCGGAAAGTGGTCAAAGTCAGGGCGCAAATGAAATATGGTTAGACGGGCCAGCGAGCGAAACCGATGACTCATCCTTTTGTTTAACCGACTCCGGTTTCCGGTTTGTTGCCAACGGGTACGTTTCCAACAGCGCCACCCCAATCGCATATTGCGATGCATTTCACCGTGCACCTGGGCTTGGCAAGCGTGGTTGGCAAGAGTGTCAAAATATTTGCCTTCAGTGCGCATGAGCTCCACGTGTGGGATGTGTGCTTGCTCGATGAATGCAGGCCTCCCCGATGCTAATCATGCGGTTGTACCGATGCAACAAGACGCAAGCTGCTACTGTCTGGCTTGTTTTACTGTGTGCATGCAAACACTATTGAAGTTTAATGCTGGGTGGTTAGTAGAGCAGATATTAAAGGTTGTTAAGTGTTCGAGTGTTTGATGAGCCTCAATTAGAAAGCCGTCTTCGATTTGGTAGGTTTCGTAGAAAGCAAACTTAGTTTCTATCCCTTGGCAGCTCTGAGGACATTTTGAAGTCTAAATCAAAGGATGCTATATAAAAAATAAAGTTGAACTGAGTGCATTTAGATTTCATTTGAGATTCATTTGATCAAATATCCATTAAAGCTTCTTCTTATCAAAGTCTTTTTTTTTTTTATTTTTTTTCTCTTATTTATCTTTCGTTATTTTATTATTTTATGTTATTTCTTATTTCGTTGCATCGAATCCTATCCTGACCGCTGTGAAGTTCTTAAGAGCAATTTGACATTTCTCTACTTGACATACGTGTTCCGTGGTTTCCAAGGAGGAGGGGAAAGGAAAACTGGAGAGGGGAGTTGATTGTGCTTCTATTCACGAGTTATAGTTTTAGTTTTTGAGTGTTTCGGTTGACTTTCGATTGAAAACATTAGCAAGTGTTTTTTAGTCGGTTAGTTATAATTTCAATTCCCCATTTAATAACTAAACAACGAGATCAAATCCGAGAAGCGAGAAGCAAATCTTCTGAACATTGCTCCAGCTGCCGACTACATTATGGCACTAAATCTCTCATGGAATTGATTGTGAACATAATGGCACAGCTGTACTTAGTGAAACATATTCACCCGTACGTTGCGTACTGTAAGGAATGTTGAGTTTCGGTTCTTCTGTTAACGATGTGGTGCAGCATTAGCACAGGCTC
>KB671701.1:17450-67243 GCA_000349105.1 Anopheles epiroticus
TCTCTTATTTATCTTTCGTTATTTTATTATTTTATGTTATTTCTTATTTTGTTGCATCGAATCCTATTCTGACCGCTTAACGATGTGGTGCAGCATTAGCACAGGCTCCAGCTCTCTACTATTCTTTTCTATAGTTCCGATAAATTGTTCCGATAAACAAATCTCACATTTACTGGCGAAATTAAAATTTTAACACTGTTCAATGAGCTGGTTTTTATTCGTTTCGAAGCCACAAAACGTTTGATTTGAAAACATAATGTGACATGTATCTCCCACAATGGCGCCCACCGAAAGCGATAACAATTGGCCTTCTTAATTTACACACCTTAATATGGATGGGTACACTCAGTCACAGAAAGAACCAAAGCACATTACTGCTCTAGTTAGGCCTTGGCCCTAAAAAGGTTGTTGTGCCACACAAGAAGAAGAATTTCTCTTCAACTTGTTTTTTGTTTCTTCTACTTGATGCCTTTATCCCAAAACTATGAAATTTGACCAATTATTAGGACCTTTATGCATGTTGGACCTCAGCAAAAGGACTGAATTGGACCGAAATGCCCAAGTACACCCAGGATAGATGTTGTTTTCACTAAATAAAACAAGAAGAGTGACAGTTAAGACAAAAACAACACACTAAACCAGGTAATTGGGGCCGGTTCGGTGGGCTAGTGGTAACGGCGTAGGACTGTCAAAAGGCCCGTCGCTGGTTCGAATGTCATTCGGCCCGCTGCCGCCCTCCATACGCAGGATTGACTATCTTGAAATGAATGGGTACACTCAGTCACAGCCTCTAATACGCCGCAGGATTAACAATCTTGATATAGATGGGTACACTCAGTCACAGACAGAGCCAAAGCACATTAGTGCTCTGGTTAGGTCTTGACCCCACAGGGGGGTTATTGTGCCACCTAAGAAGAGGAGAAACCAGATTATTCCCTAATCTATTGTTGCTCTGTTTGTAAACACCTTTTCAAGAAACTATCAGATTTAGTATTAAAATGGATTGCTGCGCATGAACTATGCATCAACCTGCTATCCTTTGCAGACCTTGCTACAAACAATCGATTTATCTGGTCACCTTGCTAATGATCGACAATTGTCAAATTCGTTCATCAACGCGTTTATACTCGAGATTTATTACTAGACTGTCACCAGCTTCGTAGCTTGTTTTTATTATGTGCGTGGGTTGTCTTGTCTAGTGCTTCACTTGTCTTAACCCCGCTGCCGTTGTTGTATTTATGAGGTGATTGTTTAGTCATCTGCTGCGTTTTTTTTTACTGTCGCTCATCTGGGTTTTTTTCTAGTGAAGAAGTTCCATGAAGAAGGAAATGTCTTCCAGCTTATATGAATTGTCGCGTTCCAATGAAGAATTCATGTATTATCCACATATCTATAAAAAAAACGAAAAGTTGTTTAATTTCCAAATAATAACTTATTAATAAAGTACTCCAATCAATAAGTGTTTCATGTACCAAGAAAACAATTACAAAATACAAACCAAAATTCGTAGCGGTTTTGTATTGCTGTGTTTGATAACAACATTTTATCTTCACGTAGCTCACCGCCACCAAAAACCAACTAATCAGCTTTTCAACTTTCTCTCCACTAATTTATCCTGCCAGCAGCCATTTGGCAGCTCAATTTCCACTGCTGCCATAATTAAAAATGTAACCCGTTGTTTGTGTGCGCCCGCTTCCGTGAACGTTTAATTTCATCGGCTAAATATTATCCTTCGTCGAAGTTATATTCCAGCTCGGATTAGCGTTGGCAGCGCCGCGTGTGTGCAACAGTGTTTTGTTTCAGCACTCATCCATAGCTACAGCACACATTTGTATCTACGGCAGCGAGCAGTGAGGCTCTGCTTATCCACGATAGCATAAGCTGCCTGGTTTCGCTCGGCAGCGGATCGATACGGTGGGAAACCAAGCGCGCTCTGGAGCAGCGCTAACGTGGAGCAGGATGATACTAAAAGCCATAAAAACAAACTTGCTCATTCTGGCCACGGATGGCGAGGCGGAAGCGATGCTGATGCTTGCGCTGTCGGTGTGCCGGGATCCGGAAATGGATCGATTTTTTTTCCACCAGCGAGAGGGAAATGCACCAACGTAGGGAACAGACTAGCGGTGGAGACGCCTTATGCTTTGGAGTTCCAGTTGCTTTAGCAAGAGCAGAAGAAACATATTTTAGGAACTAGTTTTAAAGGTTACAGTAAGAGTCCCAGGGGAACAAAAGCTTTAAATGAGAAAACACGATTGAAATTATGTTGGTTCTTCCGCAAAAACTTATTAATTAAAAGAAATAACAGCTCATTTTATGAAATTATAATTATATCTAAACCCATTTTAATGATTTTCAACGAATCCTCAAAGTAAGCAAACGCACCAAACCTTTCATACAAAAGTCCAACGGAGCTGTACAACTTGCTGTTGCTTCGTTGAGTGGGTTGGTCGGGTTTTTCCAAAAGCATTGCCCCGCCACACGGCACAAAAACTTTCACCCGTTGAAACTTTACGATGGAAAAGGCTCCATGCCAGCACAATGCCCGGCCAAACGATGCACTGAATGAGGCTTAAACTTTTCCCAAAAGTTCCATTTCTGCCTTGGCGTGACACAGTTTTCCAGTGCCTTTATTTAACCCTTTCGTGGTCATTTTACCCGCATCCCGGTTGTTTGCTGCTCGATCGGTCTCGAGCGGGAAGAAGGCGTCCATTTCGAAGCGGCTCACTGTCGAATGTGATGCTTGAAAGCTTTCGGGAAATGTCGAAGCATTTTCCAATCGAACCTTTTCCTATGCTCCAAAGGTTCGGCCAGTACTGGAAAAGGGCGACCAGTTATTGTGCCAACTGAGCTGCTGCTGCCAGCTGTGAACTGTTCGATAAAAGTGTAGCAAGAAGGTACAAAAACTGGAAGAGCACAAACAAATAGTAGGAAATAAACCAACACCACCACCAGGCGGCGAGGAAAGTAAGATTACTTTTCCATTAATTGAACTCAGGTGGTTTTTATTACTTGTGAGGGGTTTGCTACCATTTCCGAGAGCATCCCACAAACATGAAGCAACGTTGTGCCATTTGTTTCTCGTTCGAACCGTACTTTTTCATTCTCCTCCAAAGGGAAAGAGTGTGTAGGTGTGTGAGCGGGAAAACCACGGAAACATTTTTCTTTTCTGCACCCACCTCGAAAAGTATTTTTTGTTTTAATTTTTATCTTCCTGCTTCTTCTATCTGCCACAGCCCACGGGCTCATGATTTAATCCAAAGATATTTCCCTTCCCTTTGTTCGTGTTTTACAACTTTATCCACCTTTTTGCAAAAATATGTTGCCGTAGTTTTTTTTTTGCTATTTTTCATCTTTTTATCTGGCACCGCTTCACATCAACCAAACATCATTATCTGGTCTGTTTGATTAGCCGTTGGCTGAATACGCGGGTAATAGTGCGGGTTGTTGAATTAATCCTTTTGAACGCTTGGTGTCTCTTTTTACCATCCGGTTGCAATTAAATATTTTGTTAATTCCACAAAGGAGATTATACATGCGAATAATTAAAAAACTATTTTTGAAACTGTAACAGATTCAAAGGTTGAACAAAGTAGATCTGTTTCTTCTGTTACTTCTGTTACTGTTAGTTATAAAATATAACTTAGAAAGGTTAAAACTCTACAAAAAAAAAACAAGTTTTCATATTTAAAAAAAAAACTTTTCTTAATCTTTCAGTATTTTCGGAACTTATTAAATAAAGAAAATAAAATAAAAACCTTCTGACATCTTTCTTTCATCCCACAAAACATCCTGTGCCAATTTATCTCTTAATAAGTGTCAACCACCCGAAAATAAAACCTGTTTGCTACCAACCATAGTCACTTACCCCGATAACCCTTGCTACGCATTGTTGTCATAAATTAAGGATTATTCAAATGAGTTAACATAAAATTCTATGAGCGCTGATTGTCCAGTGTCACCGCGGAAAGCACGCCCCAAACAGAAGATCTCTCCAGGAAACGGCCATCAACCTTTCCAGCTTCCCGGGAAGAATTTTCCGCAAACCGTTGCCAAAGATAGTCGTCATCAAGCTCGGTCACTTTAACAAGGGAAAACCGTTCGCGAACAATCAGCGCCATTTTACAGCGAAGCGAAGTGGAATTGAAACCGTCCAAAACCCATCGAGTGACCGGAAACGAAGGATCTTAAAAGCAAACCACAGGAAAAGAGCTCTTTCAACTCAAAAAAGGGGAAGAAATCATCATTCTGTGTGCCTGGTAGTGCTATAAAAATACACCAATCCACGATGGGTCGACACAAAAGCTGGCACAAAATATGGCACGGCCGCTCGGTTTTCTTTTAAGGTGTAGGATCTTATTTCCATAAAATATCTCTCTCCCACGCTCGACGAGCGGGAAAGGACTGCGTGCGGATTTTCAACATCTGCATATTACCATCAGGATAAGTTTTGGTTTGGTTTCGCAGCCGCTAACGAACCAGTTGAAACTGCTACGATTGTGTAATCTGTGTGTTTTTCTTTCCATCTTCCTACTTTTCCGATGAAAAGCAGCGATGAAAGCCACCGTTGAAGAAGTCTCAATGGTTCGTTTCCGGTTTTGATTTCACTGGTTGGTTGAATTAACAAACTTAACGCGGCACGGAACCGGTCGTCATCATCATCCCGCGATTGTATTGCTTTGAAAAGCTCCAACTAAAGCTCATCCTCCGTGGAGCGAGGCACAACCTTCCCACCCGTGTTGTGGATGATGTGTGTAGCTGCAATTAAAATATGAAAGCCGGTAGGTGCTGTTGCTGCGGTATTTACCTGCCAGTGGAATGTGTTGCCGAAAAGCTCCTCCCAGCGCTCGGTAACACCTTCATTAGCATTCCAATCGCTGGGTGGGCATTAGCCACCGTGTGTATTGGGTGAGGAAAAACATGTTTTTGCCCCACTCACCACTCAACTAAAAGGCCTTCAATGGGCCCACAAAACAGCTGTGTATACCCATGGTGGAACCGTACGCTTCATTCTGCCTCCAGCCAACATTGGACCGTGATGTGTACGCAGATTTTCCCAGTGAAACGGAAAAGCTTTTCTTTTTTCCTTTCTGCTTGTTTTTATTTTGAATTTTTCAAACGGAAAAATGGTTTCAAAGGGAAGCATAATGGATCCGTGAAGGTACAACGAGCTTCCGCGATTTTACTAATGAAGCTGAATCGTTATGAGCTGGTTTCGGTGGGAAGGAAAGGACCGTTGGAATTGGGGCAGCGAGAAAGAATGTAATTTTGAGAAAAGAAGTAAAAAAAAAAAACAAAAAAAGAAATGTTTGAAATGATCATTCCGTTTTGATGTGTTACATTATTTTTGACGCTGAAACTAATTGGTTTGATTAAAGTTTATTTGAAGAGATTCATTCATCCGAAAACAAAGAATATTTAATGATTTTCATTACCTTCATTATTTACTTTAAAAAACAAACATTGCATGTCATAGTGAATGTTGGTTGAAATATTTTCGATTTTTTAAAAATGGTCCCACAGTAAGAGAAAAAAGCGTTATGTTTTTTTCAGGGAAGTTCAATTACCTAAGTAAATTTTTGTGATGTTTCAATGCTATAAAGCACTTCGCTATAAAAATTGGATTATTTAATTTCGTTCCTGAATTTTACTAAAAGCTTTAAAAAACGCATAGGACAAAAAGTTTTTATCATATAAGACACGTACGATGAACAATACAGTTAAAAAGAGATACCCATACCATAGGCAAACTTCTAGCAGCACAAACACAAAACGGTATTGCAGCTCTTTCGATTGCTTTCCAAAGTAGTTTTGATATCTTTTAACCATATGCGAAATTAGTCTCTCCCTAGAAGGAGCCTTCATATTGCAATTACTCGCTTCCGCCTTTCCACTTTTGGCATTTCTTTACCCTCCCCCTTGCGGTACATTTGTATTCATAGCTAGCTTTCTCGCTAGTGCCATACGACGCCACATTAAAATACCTTCTCTCCACCACCATCCGGCGAAAGAAAGAACCGGTAAGACCAACCATGAAACACCTCCATAGTGTGGCGTTTCACCAAAATTAGTGACTCCCCCTAGACTATTGCTGCTCGCTACGGTAAGGCGAGTGACAAAGAGGGGATGTTAAAGTGGGAGAACCAGAAATGCAAAACTATCCAAAACTAAGAACCACTTTAAAGCGACCCAAACGGGCCCTCGAACCATTTTCAGTGGGTGCCATTTAAGGAGAACAACGGCAAAACCGGCCCATTAGCACGTAGCGACCAATATTACCGCCAGCTTACCATACATTTTCGCACACTCGGGGTGAAACGGGGAGTAAGAAGGAAGTTCAACTGCCACACACACACACACTCACACAAACAAGCCCTCGTTTTCCCAAACCCATCGCGGAAGTGTGGCCGTACTTCTTACGGTAAAGTTGCCCCGTAAAAGCTTTCGCCCGAAAAAAGCCGCAGCAAAAGTAACGGGAAATTGGGATGGCGCCCGGAGTCGTGGGAGAGCGGTGGGGTTGAATTTAAACGCTTCACCTTTTTATGTAATGGATGGTTCTTTCTTCGCCATACCTTAATAGCCCCGATAGCGGTCGTACTCCTGGTTGGTCCTCTCAAATTGGTCTTTTTTAGGGAGTGTAGAACCTTCAGTAAGTGGTAGATTACCTCGAAGGAAAATGTTAGTTAAGAAATGTATGAAGCAATAATTTTGTTCGATGTTAAACAAGGCTATTAGTTATTATATTTCAATTTATTTTAATCGATTTTTGTTTAATTTTTTACCAAAGGGTTAAAAACAATTCCTTGCATACTTTTAGGCACGATGCAAGTCTACGTCATCCCTGATAGTTTAAATTTCAAAGTGGTACAAAAATATCACACTTCATTTAAAAGATGTACAAAATAGCACAAAGATACTTTTACAACTTGATTTTTCTATTTATGCTACATAAAAAGAAGTTCCAATACTCCAATGTTCAAAATATATCGTTAAAAAAGGGATGCCCAATATTAAACGACATTATCTTGCATAGAGAAGTTTTCAATAGGAATCGTACAAGTATACCGTAATTAAGTTCATAGAGATTCAAGTTTAATTATAGAATAATACTTATAACTTTTTTTAGAATTTCCCAGTAGCTCTTTAATAAAAAGTGACATATTAAATTTCGTTGCATACTTTTAGGCGTAATGCATGGTCAACTTCTAGCTTGAGAGCATTTATTTTAATTTGTAAATATGTCGCTATAAAATTCTTCTAAATCTTCTGACTACAGAAAATGTTTTATCAGACTTTTACAAGCAACTCTTTAAATATTCTACCCTACATTCATCGCACAACAACAGCGTGGTTCGCAGCACACGCTTGGGAGGCCCCATTACCGCCGTAATCCCCTCATTTCAAACGCAATAATAATCCAATCTTTCGCCTTCAAGACAAAAACCACACACATTCACACACATGCACACATAACGCACGGTGTTCCGTTTATGGATACTCTGATTATGTCGTAATGTGTCTCCAGCGAGCAGGGAAGCGAGCAGACCGCTCTGCCTCCTTTAACGAGCGTGTTTTTCCGACACCAGACGTACACGGGAATCTACTCTCCAGCGTCCGTTAAGCATGTGGTGAGCAGGCGTTCTTGTCCGTGTTGGTGAGGCGTGGTACACTCCATCGCTTGAGCATCTCGTCTCATCCAACCCATGGCCTTGGACGGGCGTGTGTATGCGTTGTAGATTAACATTCACATTAACATCCTTAATTATCCACCAGTAGTGCGTTTCCAGTCGGTTGTGGTTGAGGCCAAATTGGGCGAGAAGGGCCGTGGGTAGTGTTGTGGATGGGCGTAAAAAAAAAAGGAAAAATAAAAGGAAACCAACAGTGACTAGGCTCACAAATTCAAGTGTTTGTTGCGCTGTAAAGTTTCCTTAGTTTTTGGGTTGGTGAGCTCGACTCCGTTTCCTTCGCTATGAGGAATTTGCTTTGCAGCTTGTGCAACTTGGCCAGCATATCTTTTCAAACTGTTTTAAGTCTTTTTAACTACTTTCTGCTAATGCATTTCGCTATCCACACTTACACTAATTGAACTAATTAAAATCTTACACTCTTTAACAACAATGGGTCCCACAAAACAAGAAAAAGATGGCTGAAAAAGGACGCAAAAACGAAGAGAAAAGAAGAACGCCACGCCAGGCAAACAACAAACCCCCTGTTGACCCCATTTATGAATAGCTGCACCGGTGTGAAAACGAACAACTCCCACAAACGGCCAACAAACTCATGCCAACCAGGGAAAACCATTTTTCACAATTAACGAGTTACTAAATACAGCCCACAGGCTTGAACCCCAAGGGGCCTAAACAACTTGTGGCACTTGTAAGGAGCCTTTCGCCTCAAATGGAACAATTTTAAACACCTTCCACCGAGTGAGAGCTAATGTGAAAAAGGATACGCGAGCAAAGGAACCGAAACGCATGGCGCTGAAAATGAAGTACATAAATATTAATGAAACGGCTTCATTTGGCATTTAATTAACCCGTCCCAGGCAGTGCCCCATTACTGTCAATAAGCTCCACCGCTCAACTGCCAGGCGATGCAATTCCATAACTCTTTCCACGGCTTACACATTCAAAAGCTTATTTTCGCTCGCCTTTGGCGCATGCAACAGCTCGGGCTGCATTTTTCATACCGAGTTTCCGAGTAAAAGCAAGCAGCTGCTCCCCCGGTGGGGATTAGTTTTCTGCTGCAATTTTTCTTCCTCGACTCAACTTTCTCGTTGCCTCCCTGCAGCAGAGTATTACCGTCAAAGAGGATACAGAGGTAAGGAGCAAGAGGTTCGTTAAGAAAAACTTGTCGAAGCAAATTGTGCCCCGACAGTCGATCACCAGCAGGAGTTCCGCAGTTTTCTGTCATCCAATCGTGAGCTCAAACAAAAAGGAACTAATCGATACCGAGTGGATTACTGACTTATTCTGGGCGGTGAAAGAGGTGACTCTTTTTCTTCTGTTGATGAAACATGAAATAAGGCTCCTACTATCTGCTGCGAAATGAATAAAAAGCATGTCGAGTAAAAAGGATGAAAGGATCGGATGTTGGAATGGTTCCAGCTGTAAGCTGTCCTACTTTGTGCTACGGTTTGTTGCGTCTGTTGCTGCTGCTGGTAGAAAAATTTTCCCACTGGAATCGAAGCCAAATGAGGAAACAACTTATTTTACAGTACTCGTAATGCACAACGGGGCTAGGGTTTAATTAAATTTGAATGCAACCGTCTTCAGTTCAAGAGTTTTGCTTGTCCCGAGCAATGGATGCTTTTAGCTATTTTCAATAATCTTGTGATTTCAAGTCTATTGGTTCATGGTTAAGCTTCAGTTCTCCTTTTAACTTTAATATCATAAGATTTTATGATATCCAAAATGTTTTGTATATTACCAAAAGAAGAATGATTAACTCATACCAAAAGCAATACAAAATTATACCACATCTTCTGGAAAGTTGGCACACTTCACCAGTAAGATGAAGAATGGCTTTCACCCACGACAATAGTTTCCCATTTCCCTCCACGAAGGAAACCTCATTGGCGTAGTTTTATGGCGTTACCATAAATTGCGCAAGCTGGACTATCAATTTTTATTATCCCGCCTCCTTGGACAGTGTTCGGTTCTCAGTAGATCCATAAATTATACTTTCCCTAGCCCCTGGAACAACAACAAAACAAGACTGGGGAAGGGATACGAAGAGCGTACTTGAGTGGCTAGTTGGCCTTTCGTTTGATTATTATGACCCAAAAGCCAGTCTAGTTGGGTGGTTTCGGTGAAGAACTTTGCCCAATAAAACCCAATCATGAAACCGCATTCCGCTGCTTGAGAGTGATAGCAAACGCAAACGCACAACAGTAAAAGCCATTCAAAGGTAATTAACTCGAGGCACACCCGCTTTCGGGCAGTTTCAAGATTCTCCAGTTTGGATTTGAGTTTGTTGATTGGATGTTGCATGTTGAGATTTTGATCGTAACCCTTACCCGCTCTAACTAAATCCCCCTATCTTTGTTCACATCTCCAATTTGCAGATATATCCACAAGTGGAATCGATAGCTTGCAGACACCGAGCCAGCTTGTGACCGCACGAGAACACAAGACCACAACACGATCGATAATCTCCTCCGGGTGGGGAAGGATTCCACTCGTTTCATCCAACACAAGTAGCTGCACAGAGAGGTAAATGTATTTCTTACTTCCTTTCCGGTTCATGACGGCACCCTGCAAGCGTCTGATTCTCTTCTGCTAAATCATTTACTGATAAATGAATTAGAATACCAAAATTTTCGTGCTTCCGGATTTATATACGAAATCAGCCCATAAAACAGGAGACGTTTTAGCTCTAGCTCCTTAGTTCCTAAGCTAAGGTCCTTGTTTTGCAAAAAAAATATGAAACTCATGTCCCACCGCTCTGTTTCTCGAGGTTTTGAGAGCACCACACTTATCTCACTCCTAGCGTCCGGTAACAGTTTTGAAAAGTTTTAGTTCGTATCCCTGGAGAGGGAAAACTTTTCCGATTTGTCGCTCCAAACCTACGCCTACCTAGATTATCGAGCCGCTCGAAAATCGATCATTCTCACAACGTGATCTTCATGTTGGCACATTTCGCCAGAGATTAATCGCTTTCCCAGGGCGCCCAAAGCTTCGCCGGAAAACAGTCACACACCGGTCAAAGGATTAAGTTTTGTGTGAGTGCTTACGTCTTACGTCGTTTCGTTGCTTTCCTTCCATTTTTTCCCCCTTCGCAATGTTCTCCCGACACAAGCTGGTGCGACAATTCATCATCTGGCGACCAAAGGTTCGACTTTCTTTCCCACCCCAACTGTCCCCCCCCCTCCCCCAACCAGGAAGCTGAATGGGACGGCCAACGGGCGCGCATGAGCGAAATCCCTGCCAGCCGGGCAAGCCAACCGAACGATAATTGAGTTCCGTGCCGAGGCGCCACGATCAAAGGGACTTGGCGTTGCTTGCTTCGTCGCAAAACTTTAAAATTTCCCTCCCGTACCAGCCGCCACCATCGGCCCCGCCCGTTCGATGCTGGGAGAGTTTCACCGGATATTTGAGAAGGTTTTTAGCACATCAACTCCCTTTTAAATCTAGCTCAAACATTTTTCGATCGTGTGCGTGTGTGTGCCTCTGTTCACGTTTTTATCGCTGTACACCGTGTAGTGCCGTGTGTATGTGTTTTGTGGTTTCTCGTGCGTATGTCTGGTTACGGTTTCTTTTATTCATTTACTACATTTCTTTTCTCCTTCTCTACCGCTTTCATCGTTTTTTTTAGCTCATTGCCCGCTCTAAGGGTGATTGATAAGATTTCCTTTCGTTTCTGTACTACTTCTTGATATGATCTAGTGCAAGGGCATTGCCTTTTCCTCCTTGCTACTCCTTGTTATGCAAAACTTCTATTTTCTAGCTCAGTTATTTTACGCTACGCTTCTTCCAATCGTTATATTCCAATCAAACTAGGAGTACACAGGGGTTTTTGCAAACATGTATTCTCAAACCCAACGCTGATCGTTCACTAACTTTTAATCTTCCAATTAGTAAAAGCTTTTCGTGCCATTTTGCCCCAGCCAACTAAAGGCTAAGCTCTTGCTGCTTTTTCGCGCCCAAGTGTTGCCTCACCGGGGGTGCTCCATTGATTTGACTCAATTCCATCCATTTCCCATTTTAATTGGCTTGCCTATCGTTTTGTACCTATGCTATCCCGTACTCGACCGTGTCCTAGTTTCTCGTTGATCGTTGATTTTGATTTTTCCCTTCTCCTACTGCTTTCCATTTTCTATATCTATCGGACCCCGAAAACCCGGAACCGGAAAAGCTCCTGTCCAATTTTCTCTCCATTCTCGGCTCCTTCCCTCACCTAATCCTTGTTGTTGTACTTTTCCCTCCATTTCCCGGTGTTTCGTTTATCAGCAATTAAGTTTTGATTGCGTTTTGTGTTTGCCGGAGTGAGCGGAAAAACTCAAATCTACTGAAGTGCAGCAAATTCAGCCCAGGGATGTTCCAAATTTAACTACGGCGAAGCGAGTTCACGGTTGTTCCATCCCGTTGTTTACTTGCTAAATTAAACATAATCTTTTTAAATCTTTTCTAGCAATTTTTTGGAATGGCATTTAAGCAGCGTTCTTTCCCCTCATTCTTTTTCTCCTTCCAATACGAGTCATTCAGTAGATTTGTGTGCAACCTTTTTCTTATTATCTTGTTACTACTGTTTTGTTACTACTGTTTTTCTTCTTCTCGATTCGCTTTTCGTAGTTCGGTAAGATGTCGTTCGGCCTAATTAGTTAGCAAATGCAATGTGCTTTAGATATATAATAAAATAATCAAAAACGGCACGCAGCATCCGTCCAGAACAGGGGCAACAGCTGGCAAAGCTAATGGTTCCAAATGTTCTACGCTAGCTGTTGCTCCTCATCTGCTGGATGTGGCTGTACTGTGGCTCAATGTTTCGGCTTTCTTTGTTGGCAAAATTACAGCAAGTGTAGAGCAGAGAAACACAAAATTCATTATCTGTTTTTTGTTTTTAGTTTGAAACTCTTCTGTTTTACTTTTATTACTTTCTTCATTTTAAATTAATTTTTTCCTTACTGCAAAACAAACAACACAGTCCCCTTTCAAACGAAAACACTTCCTTAATCCTTACCAAACAAACAAACCAGATACGAAAAAAAACACTTCTACCATTAACAAAAACCTTTTCCTCCGTCGATTTATTCGATTTTGCCATGAGGCAACAGCTTTTTTTTTTCTGTGCCACACAATTCGCTCACTACACAAAACCTCATTTTAACCATTAATCGGAACAAAAGACTTCAAAAGCCGCCTGGGCACCTCAGCCCCCCCCCCCCCCCCTCTCGCACCCCTCTTTTGTCCACAATCACAGTAAACTCTATCATAAAAGCAAACTGACGGAAAATCCTACATTGGAGCCTGCGAGAAGCTTCTGCAAAAAACGCGTCTTTCTCCGTCATCAAGCGATGGATTGTTTTGTTTTTCCCTTGCGTTAGCAATCGGTCTACACAAAAGTCTCCGGCCTAAGTCCTTCTGTACGCATAAACACGCACACTCACACAAACACACTTATACACACACACACACACACCGAGCGATGAAAAGCGGCCGGCAACAATGCCAACGCCTTAAAGGCACTGCGCGCACTGAATGATTGTAAAAAGGAAGGATTTATCGCAAAAGTTTTTCCTCCGTCCTCCCCAAAGCTGGAATGCCAGTGGCAAAAAGCTGGTCAGCACTAAGACGGCAGATGGTTGCGATGGGTGGTTTTGGGTTTCGTAAAGTTTGTACACTGGTGCCTTTACAGCAACTGGTTCGGTGTTTCGGTGGTTCGGTGTCAGCGTTGTAGCCTAAAGTGTGATTTTTATGTACTAAATAATGGAGCAGGCACTAGCTAAATGACAAGCTTCCATTAAATGTCGGAAAGCTTGTAAAAAAAACTAAAACAATATAAATACACTAGTGTTAAGAAAAATAAGAAACATATAAAACTGTTAAGAAAGAACTTAAAAGTATATTGATTAATAGTTGCGCATGATTTATAAAGGATACAAGGTATTCAGTAAGAAAAAGACACTTTGTTTGTTTGTTCAAAATTTGATTTAAAACTTCCATCTTTTTCATTCAAAAGGTCGCAACAGCAACAGGTCGTTAGGTTAGCCACACTTCTGCACTTGTATGACTTGATTCAAGGATAAAAGAGACCACAAGAGACCCGAAAACAACGCTCGGTTAAAGAAGTAATTGTTTTTAAAGTTCTATATAAAAATATAACATAAAATATAAAAATATAACACAGGTAAAACATACCTGTTGTAAAGTTTTCAAAACTTGAATGAGGTTCTTATTTTACTACTTTTTTTGTTGATGTAAACGCTTTAAAACTAAAAATTGGCATGAATAAGTCACAAAACATGCATTGAAGCTGCTTACTCAATTTAAAAAGCAGAATTCAGCAGAAGACAAGATCGAAAACAACAAATTTGACTTTCGTTATAGAACTCCAACAAGTTGAAGGACGTCATTAAACATAAAATAAAAAATTCGATAATCACGTAAAACATCGAGAACTAACAAATCTTTACAATTCTCAGTATATTTCTAACCCAACTAATGAGGTTTACATTCATTTTAAAAAGTTGAAGTAATCTTGATTGAGAAAAGCCAAAAAATCACAATCAGTCCTGACATTTTCTCACACATAGAAGTCTCTTATACCCAGGTTCTGCTAATGGTACTGCCTGAAAACTTCTTAAAAATGGACATTCTACCGTGTACCATTTCATACAAAATACTTTAAAATGAAACAAACAAATTAACCCCAAAAGCCATCAGCAAAAAAAGCACACCTGCACCCGGACAAAACCACCTGTTGTTCGGCGAGTACTTGGGTAAGCTTTTCCCCGGAATTTCAATTCCATTTACCAAAACACTCAGCCCCGGCAACGCAGAAGACACAAAACAATGGCTCAGCCAGAGTGACACCTGGGGGAAAATAGGGAAAAAGAGATAGAGAGAGAGAGAGAGAGAGAGAGTGCTGTCGTGGGCAGTCAACCAGCTGCCATGGATATTAAATATAGCCGTACACACATGTGTGTCCGTACAATCCCGGTGCGGTATCCGAACCCGTGCCCCGGTGAAGGTAAGCCGTCAGTCCAGGAAACTGATTCCATTCACCTTCCCGCTGCACGTTGGGGTGGGCTGTGGGTATACTTCCGTCACACATGTTTACACCCTCAAGTGTACGGCTTCGGGCAAGATTTGTGCCTTCGCCGGACAAACAAGCTCCCGGCCGTATTAACAACATCAGCAAAAACAACATCACCCACCGCTTCGCAAACAAAGCCCAGCGTCGGCCGAGCCATGGGAGGCCCTCCGGTAACGTTAGGGTGGAAAAATCGATGTGTGAGGAAGAGGACTGTTTTTCTTCTCTTCGTCGCTGTTTTTATTGTTCGCTTTTTTGTAAGGGCGTTAGAATGAGGCCTCCTCTTCTCTCGCAGCTCGAAGCAACCGGCAAGGAGGGTCGACATAGGAGGACACCCTGTTCAATTTGATCAGATTTATATCGATCCGACACTTGAGTGGAGTAATATGAGGCGTACGTCTCCATCTGTCGATACGTCAACGGCCGGGAAAACAGGGGAAAACACAATTCCAGAACCTCCAGTCTCCCACCGCCGGGGCGATGAATTTCAAGGAACCTGTTTCGCACTGTAATCGCAACTGCTGGAAGCAAACCTTTATCGGCAGCTAGATAAATCTTGACAAATCGAAACGCTACACCCGGCTGCGATTATGTTGACCCAGATGTGCGCCTGGTTGGGATGCAGAAGAAGCATGCACGAGCTTCCGGGAAAAGGCTTTTCCGAGTTTTGATTGACGGGCCTCTATTTCTATTCGTAGAAAGGCGATGGCAACGCCTACCCAACGTTTCGTAAAATTGATGTCTCGCTTTTCGATTAATGTGTGGAATTATTCATCACATTAATGACCGGCGTAAAAGGCTATACATAAATTTACAATTTTAAGTGTCATCTTTTCCCGTTCGCCTACTGGTTTGAAATTGCGTCAGATAAATCTGCCGAGCGTGCAGAATGTGTGGTCCGTTCGTGGCTGTGAGTGGAACAGAGATTCTTTTGCAGAGAATAAAACGACGCCGTCTGCTGAGTGGATTGTGTGTTTACTCAATCCCTTTCGCCGTGGGGGAAATACACATCGGGGCCTGACAATCAATCAGCCGTTCATCCTTTTTGTCCACCCTGTAACAATCCTGCCTGCCGGGCCTAAAAAGCTGTTTCCAGCTGCTGTTTTGCCAACATCCATCGCACACTTTTTGCATTATATTGCTTAGTTCTATTTCTGGTGCCAGAAAGTGCTTTTGCATCTCTGTTTTGTCATTTCTTCAAATTGTCATTTTATGTGACATTTGTTTACAGAAACTTTGACCTCTTCCCAAACAAGGGTTGGAAAATGGAAATAAAAGCTTGGTGACGGTCTTGGATGGGACAAAAACTTCCGATGAGTTTCCACTTGCTTCTGGATTGCGGATGGTTTTCTTGCAAAGTTTGCTATAGCCTTGAGAAAAAGGTTTGCATGTAAGGATTTTTGCTGTGTAAAGCCTCTGCTAGATACTTTTGTACAGCTATATTGAACATTAATGAGCCTTGAAGTATATAAATTCGCCACCAGTGAGCGCTGATAAAATTATAGTAGAAGACGGGAGTAAGTTAAAGCTTTAATGTACATATTTGAGCTTCAGTTAATAGCCAAAATTATTGTTTGACCTCGTAAAATCTTCAAATTATAACCGATTTTTAAATTACTTTTACCAAATTAACATAGTTTTGCCTAGTGGCATGTGGATTGTCAATAAACTTCTGCAAATAGTAATTTGTGCAAGTTGACCTGGCCAAGATTCAATATAAATAATTCGATGCATCATTTACATCAAGTTCAAGATGTCAAACATTATTTAAGAATGTTTTAATATGCTTTGAAGATTTTGCTTTGAAGATTTTGATTTTTTTTATTTTTGTTCATCCGAAACAGAAACTTTGTAAGTCTCTATTTGGAGAATGGTATACTACTTAACTAAACTGTGAAGTTTATTATGATTAGTTTGGTTAGATCTGTACAGCAGAGCAACTTATATCAAGATTGTTCCGTATATTTTTGGTTTTTCACTTCAAGTACCAAATTTCAAGATTTTAACAGTAAAGAAATTATTCTTCTTTAACAACTAGGGCGCGATCAAAAATAAAACAAGAATAAGCGATGCAACACAGATTGTAGCGATTGCCCTTACTTCAACAGTTTGGCTCTCAATCAATACATCCATCGATAAGGACGCTTGGAAAGAAGTTTATCCACTTAGCCTTGCTTCCCTCCCTACCATCAACATTGCAATCCATTTTCATCAAACTTTGGAAACTTTCGGTCTGCGGCTCCCCTTCGTGCTTGTTCGGTCTTGCTTCAAGCATTATCCGAGCAACACTAAACAGGTTTGTAGCACATTTTGTGCAACAATTCCAATTATTTATTCACCCGTGCTGCTGCCCACACATTACGCTTCACAGTTGCCCCGTCCTGGGGTCACGTGTTTTTACACCATCCGATCATTTGACTTATCGGTTTGTTTCTTCTCGAACGAACATGAACACCTGTAATCGCTTCCTATTCCCCCTCGTTTTCCCCCGATAACGTCCGACAACGTTTGGGCATGCAACGCACGAACGGCCAATAAATGTTCGAGCGGCAGCATCATCAGTTTCGTATGTCCTTTCGAACCGGAAGGGGGAGAAGTGGAAAAAGAAAAACGAAACAAACCCATTTCAATCTTCGGACGCAAAGTCTCGGGAGAGTTTAGCAGAACGCTTCAGCCAATAATCCCAAAGCACTGTGCCCCGGTGGTTTGTTGGTTGCTTCCTTCCTTTCTGCTGCCTGCCAAAACTCCCAGCGGAGCGAGGAAGCACTAGAAAAGTTCGCAGCGATTCGAACCGCCCGCCAGCGTGTGTGCGCGATACGTGACTTTAACGTGCGACCGAGAGCAAACGGGAAAGAGAGATGACAATTTTCCAATTCACCTTCACCAGGCTCACCCGTCAAGGCTACGGTTGTGTTAATATAATTATTTTACTATAAAATTTTCAAACCCACCCTGCATTCAGCGTAACGCACCACCCTGTGAGAAGCTGATGCTGATTTATGGAGGCTGGTGGGCAGCGCGAAGCTGCACGTTCGCCCAGCTTTACACATCCCAACATAAATCACCCACGCACTGGGGAGGGAAGGGAGCAGGCGGGTGAGACACTTTACAAGAAAACCCTCCACAATGGCAGTTTGATGTAACCGTAGCCTCGCAGGATTGCGGTTGTGCAAGTGGGCCTACGCAAATGCTGGGCACATTAGAGTTGCGGGTAGAGCGCCACTTTCGCCATCAATCTTTACCTTCAGCGCATGGCCCCTGCCAAAGGCGGAATGGGGTCACATCGAGTGTTCGGGTATCGTCTTTCAGCGGCATTGCGAAGGAAAGCCCCACCCCACCTTTTTTTCCTGCCCACTGTACACGGTCAGATGGTGATTTTTGATGGTTTGGGCCGAAGAAAAGAAAATGTTCGCGTACCCACGTTCGGTGGTTTGGAACATAATGTTAAACTTTCCCGTGCAATGCAGCGCATTGTTGTGCTGAGGGAGGTTTCTTTAGGGGGGGGGGGGGGGGAAGTGGGCGAGGAAAATGTTTCACTCCAGCAAGGAAATCTTTTATGATACTCGGTACCACTTAGGCTAGCTTTCTTTGTAAGTGGTCCAATGTGTGAGCATAGTGGGTTGCAGAACATTTTACTAGCTAAAACTTTCAACGTTGTGGGCTGGAAAGCGCTTTTCCTTTAAGAAATTTCACTGATTGCTGTGCTTGCGGACGCATTTGACCGTGTTTTTCCGGTGTTTAATTAGCTTTTTTTTAATAAAAAAGAATATAACCTTGCAGTTTGAACGGTTGTTCCGTACCTCTGAATGATAAAACTATTTTTTATTATAGTAGAAAAGGCGAAAAAGTCGGAAGGATTAAAATTTGGTTTACGGCATAAGAACAGGTACGACGAAACACAATGATGGCATGTCAAAATGCGCTAGCTAGAATTACACCATATGCTCCTCACCTATAAAATTATGCTAAAACTCATTTCGTCTTGAAAATATCATCTTTCATACCTTATATTGAAGCCTGAATAGTTTTAATTAGTATTAAATTATAACATTTCTAATATAAATCAAAAAGATTACTTCGTTTCACAGCCTTAACCAAAAGTTTGCACTCGAATTCATAGCTCGAAAACGCCCTAAGAGATAAGCTTCGTGACCAAAAACATGTCTAATAAAAGCCGCTTATCCGCTTGGTTTTCCACCTATTTTTCTCCATATCTTCCTCCCTCTTCCTTCGCCACCATCACTGCCACCACCCTACATCAAACAGTTTATTCAAGCGAGCCTTTTAATTGCTTTGGATGAAAAATAGCATCACAGTTTATTGCCTTCATCGCTGACAAGCGCACTAGCGAAACGGACCGGCCGAAAATCAAAGTTGAAAATATTTTGCACAAAACCGTCCCTCACGAAAAACACACAAACACAGAACAAAAAACAGCAAACAGAAAGCAACACACTCAACGCATTCCGCTTCAACTGCTACCTCAAGCGGAATATTAACGTTGATTTGGCTGCTCAAGCTCGCCTCGCCTGGTCGCGCAATAAATTACTCGCTAGCCGGAATTTTCTTAAATTAAAACTCATCTCCCAACCGAGCCCGGACACGCGTACCAGGCATATGAGCACAAAAAGCACACACAAACGGCGTTGCATTGTTGGACCGGATGCGGCAAAAAAAAACCGGAAGGCAAATGAGTGGTTCGTGCAAACTAATAAAAATTCCTTGCACGCCCCGTTTCTTACACACTGGCCCGTTTCCCTTTCGCTTGCCAGTGCAGGGAGCACTCCCAACGCTCCATTGCTCATGCATTTTGCAGTTGCAGCGATGAAGCTGAAAGCTGTAGAATATTGAACGTGAAACGGTGAGAGAGCAGGAGCGTGAGGTGAAGGTATTTCTGCTCCACACCAGCTAGCTCACCTCAGGCATGTTTCGTGTCCTAATTAGAATCGATTCCACTGAAGGGAGGCAAAGTTTCATGCCAGCATCCCGGTGGGATTTGCTGTTTCCACATTGTCTCATCCTTTTGTTTGTGGAGGAAAACTTTTCCTCTGTGTCTGGGCTGGCGTTTACAGATTTCCTGCACCTTTCTATTGATACGTCTTCGAGGAGCACCTGTCCCTCACTAGCACTCGCGAAGCTTCTGAGCATCCCAGCAAACCCGACCCAATTGCAAACGGGTTTAGCAACAGTTGTACAGTTGGCAGAAACTTTTCCGACCGTGCAGCCTAGAGCAGGACGACACCACAAACGAACGAACAAATGCGAGCGCTAGAGCACTGACGTGCAGCATAATGCTAAGCTTTGTGAAGTTTTATCATGCAAGTTGGGTCGTCCCGTGTCACATGTTGAACGGGATGTGTGATATGAGCATGTGTAACTTCTAGCAAAAACCGTTGACAGGTATAACGATCGAGGAACGATGAAATACGATGGAATGACTGTAACTTTAATTAGAGATACGAAAGGGTGTGAAAAGGACGTTGGTTGGAGGTGTTAATGTAAAAAGAATATTTTAACAAGGCTGTCACAATAATAATTACTGTTGATGCAGCTAGGCCTGTAGTCAGCTATGACAACACCAAGTCACAGAAAAATCCAAGTCTAGTCAGTTTAAATATTAGTATATCATCTTGACTAACAAAAATTGTTCAACCAGTTGAGGAGAAAATCAAACAGAAGGAGTCCCTAAAATTTTAAGATGAATTGAACCTCTGCCTTTTTATGTGCAATAATGGTTTTGAACTAAAAATCCTTCCATTAGGTATATTAGTATCTAACAATCTCACCAAAAACTGTTTCCAGAAGATTTTATCCAAAATTTCAAATTTACTCGACAAAAGTAACCCGGAAAAAAAATTAGAAAAAACAAGTGAAACAAAAGGATGAAAATGTTTAACATAGTACAACATAAACCAACACAATTTGGTAGTTTGAAATGTTTTTTTCTTCGTTTGGAACAGATTATTAATTTATTTTATTTAAATAAGTTAAAACGAAACTATTACTTTTCTTTGATTACATTCCCAAACACAACTCTCTCACTCTCTGTCTCAATTAACAAGTAAATCATTTTAGGTGAGCTTGTGAATGTACGCATTTGAATTAGACAGATTTTTAGTTTTTTTTTTTCGTAAAACGTTCTTCAACTGTCGGTGTTGTCGTGTGGCGCATTTCTGTGCTCTTGTGCACTTGCTGCACGGCTACGAAATTGTCCTAGCAAAACAATGCCTCTCCCTGCGTTAAAGTTTTTGCTTCTCACTAACTGACTGCCAACTCCCAACCACATCACTTTCCAGACTGCCATCAACGATGACACAGTGAACTCTTTGCTGCGCCTGGTTGGAATGCAGTTGAACGGCACGGCCGGCACCGTCACAATGGCCGCCGCCTCGGAACCGCCCGAGCCGCCGCCGCGCAACCCGGACAAGATCAATGCATCGCTCAAACAGCTCGCCGAATCGGTAAGTAACCAGCACCGCCGACGAAGCGGAATACAAGGGAAGGGAGCAATTTCGAGCTGTAATCTAGCCATGCGAAGTTGTGAAACCGGGCTGTCGTCGAGCACTTATTGAATCACAATTTCATCAACTTTAAATCAAGCTAACCGTCTTACGATTAAAATGGTTCAACGTGCAATGCCGTAATCAAATCAATGTCTGCTACGTCTGGCGGATCGTTTCCGTATGCATGCAACCTCGTTACCAGGGCGAAAGCCCTAAGCGTCCTCTCGGTTTCGTTTTCCATCCCGTCCCGTTTGCTGGCGAGAATGGAGCGAAGGTTAAACACATTAGCATCATCTCCATCCAGCTTTACTCGTTCCCATACGACCATCGTCATCATCATTGTCCCCGTTGCTGGGTGCAACGTGCTGAGGTATACCTTTAAGCTATGTAGCCGCTATCTGTCTGCTGCACATGGCGCGATCCCACGGATCGACTTCAAACTTCATTCCAGCTAAATCGTCCGCCAATGTTCGTGCTCTGTGACTAACTGTTTCGAAATGGTTCGAGCAACTCATCACTGTAGCGTAATAGTTTGAAGGATTCTTTTTTATCCTCGGGCGAACCGTTTTCCCCAGAAGCTGCAAGAAACGTTTTCGCGAAGGGGAAAAGAATACAATTACAGGGGTCTGACCCCGACTGAGAACCGATCAAAGTCCGTTTGGAGATTGGGGTTGAAAAAGATGCACTTGCAGCAATTTTCAAATTATTTCTTGAACGGTAATGAAGTGTAAAAGTAGAAGTAAAGCGAAATTGCTTCTAGAGCAACTTGTTAAAATGATTTTTGCTAGTAATGGGACAATGATTAGTACTACGATTAATTATACAACTTATTTTGCGTTAGCTGTAACGTTGCAGAAAAATGAAAATACATGCGAACATTTAATAATTTGGAATTGATTTTAAACAGCTGCCATATGTTTGTGGTTCATATCAAAATAATTTTATTACTTCTGCTCGATATAAAGTTTAGATTTTTTTTTGTATATTTAAATTTAATTTTTAATGCTCTTTGCATTTAGCATCCCATTTGTATTCGAATAAATAATTTATTACCTCAAGTTTCATAAGAATTTTTAAAAGAAAATCAGGAAATTAAATAGGGCATAAGAAGTTAAATAAAACATCATATTTCCATACAGGTACTAGGTGTATTTTTAGATCAAAACACGCAAACATATAGTATTACACAACTTTAACTTGCAAAGCACAACTTTAACTTGCAAGGAAACAGATTTTCCAAATCGAACCATCGTTCAACCCACACACTTACATAAAATTCGACCCAAAATTCACCGTCTAGTACGACCCACCGTACGGACACATCCCAACCGGCAGTCCAAAGTAAACACGTCCTTACACAGCTCGTCACGATCACGACCTGATCCTATAACATCAAACGATTTAATTTACAGTCCATTGTTTTCCCACGCGCGCCATTGTAGCGCCTTGATCGTCGAAACCTCCGAAATTCACAGCCAACGAGCAATTAATGCTAATTTGGAGCGTTTATTTGTTGCTCCGCTTATCGCTCGCCCCCTCCTCGCTCCCTGGCAGTTCCAAATTGGAATGTTTCGTTGAAGTGATTGGCAAACCCAACGAAGTTCGTGCACAGACTCTCTCGGCCCCTTCTCCAGTCGCCACACATACACATACTGAGATTTATCCAATCTGCCGAACGAACGCATTAACCTAGAAACGAGCAAGAACGCGCTTGGCAACGCTGAAAATAGCTGCCGACTGGTGCCATCAAAAGCTACCGCTCCGGCGGCCTTGGCGAGCTTTGGAAAACTGTCATCGGTCGGCAATGGAACGCTAAAGGATCGGATGCGCTCCGGAAACCTCGCACTCGTCACTAGTCCCGCGCCATACCATGCAACCGATATCGATGCTTCGCTCATTATCCGCCCCGCCGAGGCCGAGATTTCACCAATCTCGACATTTGTGGGCAGCGACAGCGGGCCGACATTCCGTGGAGAACAATTTCGTGCCTTCGCTCGGTTTGCAAATAGTGGTCGTGTACGAGGCAGCCAACTAACTTCAATTGATAAAATTTACATATAAATTAAACTGCTGTCACAAGCAAGGACCCCCCTCCCCCTGAAACCGAGTCCGTCCATTATTTGCGACGGTGCTGCAGTCACGTTGCACCCGGTGGGATAGTTTTTCCACCCTACACCCTTCGCACAAAGAGGCGAGTGCTTTCGGATGGGGAGGAAATTGTTTTTTCAGTGGTTGAGTTTTTTGTTGCGCCCTACTTCCGGGTTCGCTTTCGTTTGTTGGTGATCTGATTGACGATAACGATGCCCGTCCCAGTGCGATTGTCGACTGTTTATCTGCGGCAAGCATCCTTCAGCTTGATCGCTTTGTTGTGTATTTACTCATTTGCACCTCGCGCAAAAGGGGGGCCCTCGGGTATGTGCCTTACCAACGGAAGTAGAAGACGTTAAAATAGTTTGTAAGAAGTTTTAAACGATTAAGACTTGCTAAACTAAGATTTGAGTTGTTAAACTTATTGTGCTGAATTTATAAATTTGATTTGTAGAAGAGTTTCTATACAACTTTATTTTACTTGATATATTAATCTTGATATATTGCTGCTAAAGCTACAATTTTGAGGCGTTTTGAGTTTAAATCGACCAAATGCTAATCATGATTGCTATTATTTCTGAATATTCTAGAACCGAAAAGACTGTCTCAGTATGAATAAACGAATGTGATGGAGCTTGCAAGTTAAGGTATCGTTTCAACACCAGATGACGATATTCTATCAATTGGAAAAGTCGTATAACTACAACTCTGTGATTCAATTCTACTTTTAGAGATTTAAGCACGTTTTTGAGCCTCGTATAACGAAGACATATGATCTTATAAAATGGAGAAACTCACAGATTAACAAGTCTCTTTAATTGGAACTATAAAATGTGGTTCATAGGAAACAAATTTTCGTTTCGTGGACACCAATTTTTAACGCACCTTGTTTGTTTCTGGTCTACACCTTCTACGTCGCAGATATTTCCATTTCGACTCCAGTTTTTGGCTCTAAATAACATATAATTGATGGACCCGGCCGATTGTAGAGACGGCTGCGGCACCGGTCTACACATGAGCGAGGTACCGACCGTACATCAAATCTCATCAGAATCCGGATAAAGCACTCGATTCTCCAACCTACTTATTAATAAATAGTCTAATAAACCACAAAAGGCCTTCTTTTGATGATTTAGTTGTAAGCCCTAAAAGAAACTACAAAAACGTTTTGATATTCATCCAGATTTCATTTATCTAGAACTCTAGATGCCTACCACTAATTATTACGTACGATCCTTGTTGACTATACTTTGCCGTGAAAAACAACAGACATTCTGAAAAAACAATCAAAGCCAGAAATTCATTTCCTTTAAATCTCACCCCTTTACCCTCTCTCGCCCTACTCCAACCAGAAAACACGCTCACTGGATACCGCCGACGGCAAGGCGACAGGAGCACCGAGCAGCAACGGTGGCCGCCCCTTCCGACCGATCCTATCGCTGGACAATGCCAAACCGACCAAACCGTTCGAAATACCGGAACGCGGCACGCCCACATCCGCACCGGCCACTTCCTTCGGTCCCGACCACCAACCGGTAGCTTCCGAGCCGAGTGCCAGCACCAGTGCGGCCGGCCAACGACAATCGAACCAACCGACCCTGTCCGGCTCCTCCTCGTCTTCCTCCGGCGATGGTGCGATGGCAGCGACAGCGAACGGGACGGCCAGCGAAACTGTCGCCGCAAACGCGCCGTCCACCAGCCCGCAGGACAAAGCGCCGAAGCAACCGAGCCCAACGCTGGCCGGCGAGGGTGGTGATAATCTCTTCAAGAATGGTGTCAGCGATTTAGGTACGGTTGGCACTGGTCGACGGCTGGTTCTACTTTCCCGTTGCTAATTATACGTTTCCCTACCGTCCTGTCTAGAATCGCCCCAAACGACCAAAATTCGGCTGGAGAACGAGCGACTGTCGGCGGAGATTACGCGGTTGAAACGGCTGTTGGAAAACTCGCCGGACGGTGCCGTTGGTGGAATTGATCTGCTTTCGCAAAGCAACAGCTTCGACGTGCACTCGGCCGAGGACAGCAGCAACCGGATGGAGAAGCTGGAGAACGAGCTGCGAATATCGAAGGAGCTGATCCAAAGTAAGCACTCCCTTGCAGCCTCCCCACGCCTGAAGGGCCGCCTCTTTCACGCACCGTTTTCTCCGCAGGTTTGAAGCTCGAGCGCAAGAAGCTGCGCGCTGACAAGAACGATCTGCTGTCGCAGGTGAAGCAGCTCTGCTCCTCGCTGCAGGAGAAGGAGCAGGAGCTGCGCAACTTCATCCGCAATTACGAGCAGCGAATACGCGAGTCTGAATCCAACTCGGCCAAACAGAACACGGAACGGGAGCGGGAAAGATGGTCCCTGCTGAAGCACGCCCGGGACGAGGCGGAGCGGTCGATTGCGCTGGCCGCCCAGCTTAATGCGCGCGATCTGCAGCTGCAGCGAACGCAGGAACAGCTGCAGGAGGCCCGCCGCCAGCTGTCCGGCTGTATGTCCGATCAGGAGAGTTTGGTGTCGGCCGCCCCCCTAACGCCACCGTCGGGCCTGATGGCACACAACACGACCGCACCGGCATCGACGCCCGGCGTCGGGTACAGCAACATCAGCGGGACACCGGGGGACCGTGGGTCCTGCAGTGCGGATTCCGGCGTGAGAGGTAAGTGTCCCTGCCAAGCTGCCGTGGGTACCGTGAGCCGGGGCAGTTGTTGGCCGATTGTTGCCTTATGAAAACCAGACTTTGTTGCAGGGAGTAGCGACCGGGAGAGTGCGGCCGGGGATCTGAATCTGAGCGATGGTCCGTGCGAGAACGGACCGTGCATACAGGTGGACTCGGACAGTGTTTCGCTCGTGTCCAGCCATCACAACGTGTATCAGTGTAAGTCCGCCCTGTCTAGCAGCCCCGATTGGCTCTGATTGATTCTGATCGACCAAGGTTCTCGTCTTTCTTTCGTAGATGGAACGCCCAAGGAACGAAGCCCAACCCTGTCGCCCCTGAACGCCGGAGCCTACTCGAGGTCGGTTGATAGTGCAGCTCTTTCTAGGTAGCTTTAGCGTAAAATTCATGCTGCTCTACAAGAGCTCTAATCGCCCTCCCCCCCACATTTCCCTCCAGCTCTTACAGATCCGTCGAGCAGCTCGGCTCACCGGTGGACAACGAGAACCAAACGTTCGCCCGAAGACTGCAGCAGCAACAATCGGCCGGCGCGGTGCCGGCGGGCTCGGGGAAGGGCCAGAGCGGTGGACTGACGGGGCGTACCGGTCGGGGCGGTACCTGGGGCAGCATATCGCGCGTCTTTGCCCGCAGCCGCAACCGCAACAAGAACGCACCGATCGACACCGAGGCGACCGACTTCCAGTGGAGCCCGCTGACGGAGGAGGGCTACGCGGAGAAGTTGCGCCTGCTGCGGGAAGCATCCTCGATGCCGATGGAGCGCTGGAGGGCATCGCAGGTGCTGGCCTGGCTGGAGGTTGCTCTCGGCATGCCGCAGTACAGCGGGCGTTGTGCGGAGAACGTGAAGAGCGGTAAGGTGTTGCTCGAGCTGAGTGATGCGGAGCTGGAAACGGGGCTAGGGACGAGCCATCCGATGCACAGGAAAAAGCTACGGCTGGCGATTGAGGAGCAACGGCGGCCGGAACTGGTACGCTATCCCACCATCGGACAGCTAGGACACACGTAAGTATCTCGCAGGGTAAGAGTAGCGTTGGGAAGAATTTTGGGAAATGAGTCACGGCTCTGAGACTCATTCAGTAGAAAGAGTGATAAGAGCGGGAGGGATGAGTAAATAACGAGCGTTAACTGCTCTGAGGGGATAGTTGATAACGCAATCTGTACATCGAACATCGAATTTTTAAACACATAAATCCGTCAAAGCCAATAAAGCAATTTCTCTAAAAAATCCAACATGCTCTTCAACAGTTGGAAAACGAGTCAGAATTTATAAATCTTTCAAGCATATTAAAAGATTTACGACTCTGAGACCTTTCGAAATCCTGATTGATGTTAATGCTCATGAATCCTAGGATTCATATTTATTATATTTCCATAATTTCTATCCGTAACGCACGGTATTCAAGCTAAGAGCATTAGCTCTCTTCTGAGAAGACAAGCTGGTCTATTTATCAAGTACAATGTCTAAATCTGCTTTAGAACTTTAATAAAACGTGAGGAATAAACTGGTATTGAACTGGAGGTATCTCTTTGTTTACTACACAGGCTATATCTGCTCCTAAGCTCAATTGAATGAGATAGCCGCTCACAGCACTAATCACGAGTAATGTGTTATTTCCTTTCTCCCTGTGCAGATGGGTAGCATCGGAATGGCTGCCGGACATTGGACTGCCGCAGTATGCGGAATCGTTTATGCACTCCCTGGTGGACGCCCGGATGCTGGACACGCTGTCGAAGAAGGAGCTGGAGAAGTATCTCGGTGTTACCAGGAAGTTCCATCAGGCGAGCATAGTGCACGGTGAGTGATAATTGCCCTCTTCTCGCTGTAAAGCGCTCGCATCTCACATCTTGAATTTCCCGGCACGCTGCTTCAGGCATTCATGTGCTGCGCATCATGAAGTACGACCGGCAGGCAATAGCGATGCGACGCCTGCAGTCGGAGAACGTAGACACCGACCCGATCGTGTGGACCAACCAGCGCTTTATCCGCTGGGCACGCTCGATTGATTTGGGCGAGTATGCGGACAACTTGAAAGGTACCGTACCTTCCATTTCCGATGTAAAATCCCATTTCCTGCTTAAGTAACCTCCCCCTGAAAAGCCTAGAATAATCTCTGCATCATCCGTTCTTCAACCCTCATCTTCAACCTCCAGATAGTGGCGTTCACGGTGGACTGGTCGTGCTGGAACCTTCCTTCTCCGGGGACACGATGGCGACCGCGCTCGGCATTCCACCCTCGAAGAACATCATCCGGCGCCATCTGGCAACCGAGTTCGAGGCACTCATCCTACCGGCAAGGTAAGCAAGCGTGGGCAACACCAACCCCAAAACCCGTCCATCAAACCTTTTTTTTTTGTTTATTTTTTGTTGTTGTTGTTTCGTTGGGTTTTCGTTTTTTCGGAGATCCGAGAGCTGCACAAGCTCCTGGGCTCATATCGGTATCATGTTTCCTTCTCACCCTCCTTCTCCTCCCAAGGGTCTCACTCCTCCCCACAAACACATTACTCGTTTATTTTCGCTCATCCCGCTTCTTTGGTCATCGCCGCCGTCATTTCACAACGCTGTCGCTCCATTTTTCGTCCATTTCCAACTCGATCGATAACTCCCATCACATAATATCTTTGATGTATCTCCAGTGGCCAGTGTTTTCTCTGGACGCTCGGAAAGTTTCGTCCCTATGCTCAAATGTTTCTCTCTTCTTCTCTTTCCCCCTTTTCTCTTCCCACCCTTACTCTAATTCGCAAAACAAAACAAAAAACTCCCAAAAATGTTAATAATAACCCCATGAAAACAAAAACCAAACCTCACGTACACTTGGCTAACACTTACTTTTCCAACACCCGCATCACACCCACACACACACACACACTCGACACATGCTTTTCGTTTGGTGAATGGCTTTTCGAACTGTTTTCGGGGCGGTGGGAAATTTAATGAAAACCACAACACATCGATACGCGTTTTATGCAATACCCCCTAAACTTTAACCCAACTGGGCGGTTGGGCCGGGTGTGGTATGTAACACTCCACTGTACAGGTATGTGATCTTCTGCCAAATGGAGGAATACCCGATGGACAGCTCCCGAGCATCTTCCACGCTGCACAAAGGCTCGATTAGATAAATGGCTGCCGCACGCAACGCTGAGCCACAGTTTTCTAGCACAAAACGCTAACTCACCCTACATTGCAAACTGTTGCTTCAGAAAGGGTGATGACGCACAAAAGCACATGATTAGTGAATGGGTCGATCTTCTTCCCTGCCTTTTTTTTTTGGATTTAAGGGTGGCCCAAATCCGAAGCCCTTAACTAGCTTTGATACAGAACCCAGCCTTCCCCTTTGCAAACAAACCCTAGAAGGACTCACTAGAACAATAATAATCGTTAGGTGTCAACCGTTGTCGCTTCCCGATGTGGCCGGCCCAGTGTACAAGCAATCTGTTTCGGTTTGATTCGGTACACCGGTTTAGCCATCGGGGTGGCAACGAAAGGTCGAGCTTGAGTTCTCACCATTAGAAGGAAATAAACACTGTGTCTATATCTGTCTTTGTGTGCGTTTAACAGCATAAAGCTAGAAAGGAAAACGGTTGAAGTGCAAGGCTTTCATGTGGTGGTTTGGTTTTGCAAACTTCTTCCCATGCTGCTTCTCTGGTAGGATGTCCGATGCATACTATTTTGCGTTGTTGTGGTTTTGCTTTCGGTTTTAGCTAAGGAAAGGAAAGCGATTTCTTTAAACAGAACATACGTCAAGCTTTTAACACCCAAATTAGGCTAGTGAATGTGGCGGAAGGCGAAATATGACGTTACAAAACGAATAATAGTAAAAACAAAACAAGCGCGATACGCGATACACAAAATAATAAATTAAAAAAAAACATCAAACGCCAAAATATTGAAACGAACAAAAAAAAAATGATGAGCTAAACTTACAGATACACAACCAGAGAAACTTATGTCATCGTGTTAGTACGAAATTTTCTATGTAAGAAAATGCAAAAAAAGAGAGAGCAAAAACGGATACATAATCATAACAAATCACAACTAAACAAATAAAAGAAAAGCAAGCTTACTTCGTCGAATAAAGTCGATTAAGAAACACAAACAATAATTACAACGTCAATGCTGAACCGATAAGGGACAAAGACCAATCTTGTCGATTTAAGCAAAAGCAAACTCAAAAGAAAGATTTAAAAACGATACAAGCACAAAGACTTTCTTTTCTTCTTTTTGAAAACTCATCCAGTAACAGTAAGCAAAAGAGAAGATAAAAAGAAGGGAAAAGTTAAAAAAATTAAGCAGACTACCAGTGAGACGCGCACATGTACCACACCTACACACAAACACGCCAACTGAACCAACGGACAACACAACGAGAAAATCAAAACAAAATCAAAAACACAGTAATAAGCGCTTTGTTTTCCTTTTGCTGCACAACAAATATCAAGTGCACCCTTATTTTTGGTTTCTTTGCGCTCCTATCGAGAAGAGACGATAAACGACTAAATCAAACCTAGTAAAAGGCTAGCCTGTTAGTAGACAATGAATTAGTTATGCCAGTACGAACTAAAACAAAACGAAGCAAAAGAAAAACAAACAAACCGAACACAAAAACGAACAGCAAATGTGCGCCAGGGCGCATCGTAATACAGAGACACACACACACACACACACACAGATGAATAATAAAGTATTAGTTGCTGTACGGTGCGATAAGCTATCGTTTCGACCGTTTCTTTCGTTTCGCCGTTCGGGTTGGTGTTTTCTTGTTTTCGGGTGGTGGAAAATGGTTTTGCTGCATTTTACTGTAGCGCGATTCTGAGTTCCTCCAGCAGTGGGCCAGGCCAGGTGAAGGACGCAGGTTCGTTCGATTGGTTAACCTTTCTTTATTCTCGGTGTCTTGGTGTCGTTCGTTACGTGTCTTTTCTTTTTGATTAGCTGCAAATTCTTTTCTTTCATTCTGTGTCCCGTGCGTGTTTCAGTGTGTCTGTGTACCTTGGTTATGTGCTTGTTTTGCTAAACAAATTACATTCACTGGCTTCACGAGTTGCTTCATTTTGGTTTTCGCTGGTTTCACTATACTTTTTCAATCGATTTTTAATCATTCAAAATTTCACTTTCCATTGCATCGAGATCATTATCGAGATCATTGAGTGTCGAAATGTCCTTACAAGTTCAGTCATGTAGCTCCTCATTGCATAACTTTAGGCGCACACACAGTTCTTTGAGTTTCTTTGGCAATGTTATATTAGAGCGAATAAAGAGACACGCATAGTTTGAAAACCAAAATAAAATGGGTGGTAAATTGAAAATGTGTCTCATTAAGAGACAATTTTGAGTTCACTGGGGGTGGAATAAATGCAACTATCTATGTAAAAACATTAGCTAGCCCTAAATTTCTCTGCATCATCTAAACAGTTTCTTTATTGAATTATATGTTATAATACGTACAGCTTTTCTTTCCTCGTAATCCTCCCAAGCAAAACAAAACGTCACCACCCTAAACACTAAATTGAGCAGTGAACTTTAACCCCTTGTACATCATTGCCGGTTCACTTACCTTTCCGCCAAAAGAGTAGCTCCCGGTGGGAATGGTAACACCTGCGCCCCGAACCGAGCTGGCTGCTGGCAGGCTTTTAGTTTTCCGTCTTCTGTACGAATCCTGCCTCCAAAGAGGGGTTTGGAAAGGAAGGATGCGGCTGTGCGCGGGCACGTGTTGCCATCATCCCGATCCTACCTGCTACCCACACAACGGGATGAGCACGTTTCGTGAAGCGTAAATGACAGCGGACGAAACAGCGGATGACGAGCGGCTGGCACACTGTCACAGCTAACCATCAGCGTCGTCTGTCAACCGGTAATTGCTTTAGCAGCCCGTCAGCAACGACCGAACGGGCTCGGTGAATGCTTGCCCTGTGCGCAGGTGTTGATGGAACGCTTTGCACATTTTGCAGCAGCGCTGTTGTGCGACTGACGTCGGGAGTAGCAGCCACCGTACAGCACTGTTGCCGTTGCGAGCTGTTAAGCCGTTCCCGAAAGGACCTTTTATTACGTGAATGTTTGTAATGGCATGCTTGTTATAATTTTTACCACCATCGCAGGCAGGGACCACGTTAATGAGCAACATTTACGGTGCAAAGTAACAAGATTCTCTAGCGTATTGAGCTGCTGGGCAAGCGGACAAAGTAGCAGCGGAAAAAGGCTCGCTCGGTAGGAAATAAGCACAAACAGATGCTTGTAAATCTGGAAGCACAGGGAGTAGTGAAGTGCAAACATAGTTTGCAGCAAAAAACCTCCCCATGAAGCAGTCAAGAATGATAATGAGAGGCGAAACTACAGGACTAAGTGCACACCCACCTGTAACGCCCATGGAAGCGCAGGGTGTGTTAAAGATTCCGGTAGCTTACGGTTTTTGAGGGCTCAAAAAAAGAATGAAAAACAACCAAACATAAACCTTGCTTAACATAAAATTGTGTCCATTTTTTGGATCGAAAAAGCAACATTGTCCAACGCTCGCGCACGTCCATTGGCTAGCCCGAAGGGCCACAAACCAGTATCGCACAAAGAAGCACAGAAAATTATGTTCATACCTGGCCATGATAATTAATCGGCTCTACTTGCACGATACAAATTCAATAATGTTCTGTGGCACAATGTTTCACGCCGAGTGAGCTTGCCAGTTCCGGAGCACGTGATACATTTTTGATGCATGATTGACACTTTGGCCGCGCGATTGAGTTCGATAACCACGTGCGTATCTGGGTGAGGTATAGAGGGAAGCGAGAAAGTTTAATTTCCCCAACCAGCAACCACCGGTGTGAATGTGTGGTGCATTTTTCATTAATCTCGGCGTTTAACGTAATTGAACGATTGTCGGCTTGCGGGCGTATCGCTCACTATCGCTTTTAATAGCACATTTTTATATTACCGAGCGGAAAATTGATAATTATTGTTGGTGTTGATAGTTTATTTTCAATACGTTTAAGTTCGGCGGCATCTCTGTTAGCTGAAAGTTTAATTAATTTGCAATGTTTCGTGTGGGAAAACCACTCGAACACCAAGATCAACAACATATCATGGTTTACCACGAGCAATCAACCACATTTTAATAGTTGACATGCAATCAAATTTCAATAAGCAAATTCTAGCTGCATGCAGTGAAGTATTTGATAAATCGAATATTTAACAACGCCTGAAGGTATGCAATGTGTTGTGCGATAAACATTTCACTTACGTAATAGTCATGCTTTTTGTATAAATTTAGGCGATACATATTCTAGACACTAATACAGCTTACAAACCTCACTTAACACACATTTGAGAAATTATTGAACGTTAAAACATTCATTTCATCCCAATTAAAAGAGAATTCATGTTTTAAAACGATTCAAACAAAGGGGTGCATTTTCTAAGCTCACTCTCGTTCGAAAATCGAAAGCATATTCAAAACGTAAACCAGACGCTAAAAAACAAACACAAAGGCGCGCGGGTCAACCACACACATTCCACTCACTGAAATATGCAATCAGCAGGGCGGCCAGATGTAATAAAACCCGTCAAATGGACGGCCCACCGGCCGCTCCGACATCGAAATATCCAGCATCGAATGCATTATTCAACCGGGCTGTCAAGCGACCTTTGCATTTCAAAACGAAGTTCCATCATTCCATTCATCGATAGGGAAAGGCAGCTCCGGATTCGTGCGGCTGTTCGAGATGCATAAAATCCATACCCGTCTGGAGGATGGATCGGAAAAGTGTTTCGCCATTTGTAATGGACATTTACGTCTAAATGCTTCAAACGCACCCGCCCACTCGGGCGGTCTCGTCGGTGGTATGTGATTATTCATTTGGAAATACGGTGCGCTTCGGAAACTACGGTCTTAAATTATAAATTCCAAATCCTTCACCAGTCGTCGGTGTTCCGACGACGGCAGGAGTTGCCCCATCCGTTTGCGGACACTTTCCGATCCAGCTACGGATGAATGGACCAAACCGGGGGACAAGTTTTGCACTTTCCCCCGAAACGGAAAGCGTACGATAATTGCCATCGCACTCGTGTACGAGTAGCCGTCAGACATTTACCTTTCACCTTTCGAGTAGTAGTGTGTGGATGCATATTTTCCACATTTTCCTACCTATTGACGCAAACGAAACGCACGGTGAACATATCCTCTTTGCACCTTTCCGAATGGTAAGCCTCCTGGCAGCTGGAGCTCCCATTCCTCAAACCGGATATGGTCCGTCGTAGTTGATTAGTTCGTTTATTAGCTCATTAAATTCGTTCACTGCACATGAAAATTGCCATTTTCGATTGCTTTTTCCGTCCTCCCAGTTTCCCATTTCAGCCACCGCTCGCATTCCCATTCCGGAACGATCGATTCGACTAGTTGAAAGTCCACCCGGCTGAGCAGCTAATGAAATTTGCACACCGAGATGCCCCGAGCACCCGAGATATGGTCGACGCTTTCCGGCGACCGGCGTCCGGGTGAATGGACACGAATTACATTAATTTGCCCGTACCCTGCCTGCCTCGGCATGCGAGGGACGATGTCTCTATATGTTCCGTGTGTTTTTCCATCCCGGAAATCGAGTTAAATAATCATTTTTAGTTGGCTTGTGATAAATTGAATTTGGTTGCTCGATAAATATTTGTTCCGGGAAGCTATGTTTAATTTGCTTTAAAATAAATTAGGAACTGTTTTTTATCCTTTACTTACTGTATCTTTTACAGTTTGTTATTTTAACCGAATTCTACCGGACCATTATCGTCCTGTGAGCCCACGATCTAATGGCACCACAATCTAATGTTTTAATGTTTTAACAGCAATATCCTCAGAGACAAAAAAAACTACTCACCCATCCTTATTTCTCCACCGGTTTCTCTTTTTGAACCGAAAAGAGCTCCAAAATAAATTTAATAATAACTCCCTTCCATCGTCGCGTTCCCGCACACGGCACGCTCTGTTTCTGATGGTTTTGGTGGGAAAACACGAAAGAACAAACAATCGTGCTGTGCCCCTCTGCCTCTGCCGGTAAAGGAAACCAAACAACACACGGACCCACCAAAGAAAAAGCACAGCACTCAAGCTCACTTTCCCCGGCGCGTGCTAATGACGTACGCAAAAGGGCAATCAAAAGCGATGGCCCCGTGCCAAAAATAGAACCCGACCGGCCACAGTGGATGGAAAGTTAGTGCGCTTAGGCAGCTCTCGCTGCGTACGCTGTTGGATTCCCGCTTTCGGAAGATTTTCTTCTACTCGACAAATTGCCACAAAAGTTCTTTGGATGGTTGTGATTTTTCGGTCACAGTTTTTGGGGGGATGAGCTTCATAATCTTTGATAAGACAACGTGTGGCTAGGAGGCTTTGTGGTGCTTTATTTTGGGTGGTTGAAGATACCACTATTGGAGAAGCGAGGCAACAAAATTATAATGTTCCATTTACAAGTGTCGACTCAGCGGATTGAACTGATGAGAGAGGATTTTAAAGCTGCTTTGTCTGAGAGCTTTCATTTTAGATTCCCCTATCAGCACTACCTCAGGATTTCTTTCGGTTTCTTTGGTTTAGAAAGAACTTAAAGCTTAGAGCTTGATGTTTTATTGAGGAGATGAGACTTAGGTAGTGCTCCACCAGCCATCGAACAGAAAAAAAAACTAAAATTCTGTTTAATAGGAACTCTACCAATCGTTCGATGACTTTTAGAACTCTCTTTAATTGAATCAAAACACCTTATACTGTCATGACAAAAAGGATGAATATATGAGGTGTATAAATATGATCAGCCTCAATAAACGTATTAAGATTTTTATACAATAAATATCAAACATTGTCTGTTAAAAGAATGATTAAGAATCAACGCCAACAATACGGTAACAGATGATCAACCTAACACAGAATGGTCTCTGATACGCACTTGACAGTTGCAATAAGCACAAAAAAGGATTGTCTGTCTCTTGTACGATGGTTAGCAGAGCGCGGCCTTAATGAACAACCTGATCATTAGATGCAAATTTCGGCATAGACATTAAAACTTCAAGAGTTGCGAGGAAAGAACATCTTGGAAGCTTTAAACCTCTGGTATGATTTAAGCTTTCAGATCTGTAACAATTGATACGATATCTTCATGAGAGGGCTGTTATGAACATGCAAACAATTTTACCTAGTGAGACAATCACATCAATCCGTCTCATTCTTAACGTACTGCATTACCTTTGCCACCAAATACTCCCAGTTCTACCTTACTTCTTCAATGCTCTCTAAATGAAGGGTTTTAAATTAACCAAACTTTACGCCATCAAAACCGCATTATGAAGATCACATTTTCCTATCACTCGAAATCCCACACTTACACGGACACGCGCATCATGCGTCATTATCAGAGTTCGATAAACTAATAAAGTAAGAAAATTACTTTTCACCAAAGTTTTTCCCCCGCTCCTCCCCTCCAAACCGCAACCTCCAAAGCCTGCAGCGACCGTACTTTTGGTGACGATTTAAGCGTTTGGGCAAACTTTTGATTGGACAAATTAATTGCATTTGCCCACACGAGTGTCCGGGGCGATAGAGGCGATATAACACATCGCACGCTCCGTTCCCCAGCGTCCAGCCTTTCCTGGGCCAAAGTTCAACGGTTCAACAATCGCCACACAAACACACACAACGCTCCCAGTTTTCGCCGGGCCGGAAAAGCTGTTTCTAAATGTTTAATGCTAACCATTGCCGCAGGCGTGATGTTGTTTCTTGCACAACTCCCACCTGCAAGATTCGTCACCTGATGGGACCCACTGGTATAGGTTAAAATTTAGTTAAAGTTAGGTTCGGTCGTATTCCTTCCCAGTTGCCACAAGTGAGACACGAGATTTACTATCGACGCATTCCAAGAGCGTTGGTGTGTTAGATTTATAGTCCCGTGCTTAACGCTTTCCGGAGTACATGAAGATCTTTGGGAAAGGAAAGGAGCGTATTTTGTTATGTTTGTGTGTTGAAAAAGTGTGTTGACGCCTTCGGTTAAGTGGGAAAACTCGTCCGGGCAAGTTTGTTCTTTACACCCTATCCGTTCATTCTTAACCCTGTAACCCTCGCGAATGCAACAACCTTGATTTCTGAGTTTCTTCTGGCAGGAAAATGTGAAATATATAGCAGAAGAAAAGAAAAACAGCAAGCACAAACACATAAATTCTTCAGAGTTCCTTCTTATCTTTATGCTCTCAAGCGAAGGCGTTAAGAGTAATGGACATTTGCGTCCAGGCAAATTGGTTGAAGTTTCATTTTCCATTCGTTTGCACAGTTACGCTCTTTCTTTCACCACGGTTCGTCCGGATCGTTTAGCTTGTTCCCTCTTCTTTGCGTAACTTCGTTGTGTCCGCACAAATCGTCCATTTCGTGGAAGCGCGAGATGGACGGTAAACCTTGCTGCAAATGTGCTCTACTCAGCCAGACTGCGCTGCGTGTGACGTTTTGGAATTTGAAATGCTTCTCAGCAAGTCTTGGGACACTGGGGCTAAACGAACACGGCATCTCATCCCTGCAAATGGTACCCGCGAGAACGATAGCGATCTGAAATGGAATTTCGGAGCGTCTTTGGAAGTGTCACTAACTCCGAGACGCCAGCCCAGTGCACCCTGCGACTGTGACGAATGTGACTGACTCCCCCCCCATGCGTGAGTTATGAGCGCTCTGCTCTGAAACGTTCCATAAATCCGGTCACCCGGTTGCGTCAGCTGTACTGGCGTTTGTCGCAAACTTTCTGCAGCCCAGTCTGCTAGCTGCCCCAGAAGGGTCGTATAAGGTCATAAATCGCGTAACACATCGTTCGGTTCCCATCCTTCTGCGATCCTTGCGGGGGTTGTTGCAAAAACTTCTGTCCGTCCAGTGATCCAAAACGCGCACAGTTTTCGGTTGCATAAGTTGTCTCCTCCGTCCTGTTTCGTGGAAAGGATTCTCAGACATTGAACCGACTCTGCTGGAAGAGTGTGCCCGTGACCTAGCACTAAACGGGCTTGACTTCAGCTGGGGTCATGCTTTCTTTCCCCCCCCCCCCCCTTGCTCAGTACAGGCTGGAGATAGCTCACGTAAATCATAATCCACGCTAACCTACGCTAACGTATTCTCGCTTTCTCGAGGAAGAAAGTTTTTATAGCGCGCAGGACGAGACTTTTGCTACTTTCGGAGCAGTTAAAGTTTGTCTTCCCTCGTAGCGGGCTGCAATATTCGCACATGTGTTCAACTTCCCAGCTGGGGCTGCGTGCTTCGGGAAGCAATAAAATAACGGAGAAGGACTTCCAACTGTTCAACGTGTTCCGTTCGGTAGGCGCCACCCAGGCTCGCGTTTTGTGCCGACTGTCACCTGTTTCGTGAGAAAGCGAAATGGTGGTGCGACCGTTTCGGGGCCGTCTGGTGTCTTTCTCCCCGGGACATGCCTACCGCCCGTTCCGTGCATAATTTATGGTGATAGATAATAAACGCGCGTGTGTGGGTGTGTGTGTGACGTTATCACTTAAAGTTTGGTCCAACCGTAGGTCTAAAGGGAGAGGGCCTATGCACATTGGTTCGTGGGACGGCGAGATGCGTGTTGGAGCGTTGAAAAACGGAAATGCAATTTGATAATAAAAATTGTACGAGCATATATTCTAACTAGACACACAGTTATCGAGTGGAAAATGATGGGAGGTCGTAATGATTAAGTATGTGTTTGGTAAAAGTTATGGTTTTCTGGCACGATATATAATTTATTTTTATTCAGATCTACTATGAAGGCTTCAATTCTTTTTCGCCCTTTGTTTCCCTTTGTACTAATGTAATGAGGTTAAGCCTGGTTTTGTTTTGGAACAAATATTTTAAATTACCTTTCCATTATCTCTGAACACTGGAAATGCCACAAAGCGTGCAGTTTATTAAAAATGCATTCTTTCATCTCGTTTGTTGAACAACACAAAAAACCAGTTTGAAGTGCCATACACACTCCCATGTTTCACTGTTTTATTCCAGTGTGTATTTTTTAATTTCCATTTTTTTCCACATTTTTACTGCTTTATGGTGCAACCGTAAGAGCGGCTCTATCAAACCGGCAAAGAGCACATACAAACGCTTTTAGTAGCGGTCCCCGTTTGCCTAATCCTATAATGGGGCCGAAGCGAGCGATGATGGATAGACACAGCAACGAGTGAGGCAGATAAAAACTTTTAATGGTTTTTGTTTTCGATCCTTGAAATATGTTTTAACAACACCGGTTGCAATACAGCTAGTTTGTGGGGGGGGGGGGGTGCGTTTGCAAACGACCTCTACCAACCGTTCGATAAACGAGTCCACAGTACTAGAAATGGCCGTAAAACGAGCTATTTACAAGTGCAATTATTGCAGTCGGTTAGGTTAGCGAACAGGTTTCCTCACTACGACCGTCACCGGTCGCACAGCACGTGACGATGCATAAGAGATCGTGCGTCCTTACACAACGTGGCTTCGAATTCAAAAACGTACACCGTGTGTGCATATGTACCGTTGGCGCTTCGTTCGATACGGCGTCGACGCGCGTTTGGGATGGGAAGGATCAAAGTAAATTTAAAAGTGTACGGTGCAAAAGGATATAAAGGTACCCCTTTGGCAGAGCAAATATAATAACGTGCAGGGATCACATTTCACAAACGAGGTCACTCGAGTTTTGCCCAAGGAATGGTGAAGGATGCTTTTCTGTGTCCCTCTTGCTTTCTGAGCATGAACTGGAACCCTGTTTGAACCACGTTTATGAAGCAAACAAACAGTTTATAAATCGATTTATGATAACCAAAACCTTGGTGAATGGCGGTCTGTGTTGGCATTCATTCATCGTAATGTAATTGCATCCATGAAAACACTAAATCAGAACTCAAACACATAAAGCAATGGCACTCTTCAGCTGCATCCTTCCGAGACTTCACTCCATCTTTAGCCGGCTTGCAACGTCAGCAAAAACAAATCAAATCCATAATCTACCTTCCAGCCAAGATCAACCGAACCATACATCGCGATAAGAACCACGGTGCTTTTCTTTCTTCTTCTCTAATCCACCCAAAAGGGGATGAAATACAAGGACCAGCGCTGGCAGCTTCTTTTTATGTTATAAAAATAAGCTTTCTTTTCATGCTCATGCCGGGGGGCTCCCTATTCAACGGTCGATCGTATGCACGTCGTCGGATATGTCGTACATTATTACTTCATTGCATTCCATCCGCTTTGGAGCTGCCGGCAAGGAATGTGATATATGCATTCCGTTCCTTCTTCTAGCGCTTCTGCTTCGTGTTGTGCGTTTAGCTTTTACCACTCTCTATGGTTCACGCTTTTCATTTGGTATGTGTACGTTTTAAGGCTTCATTGTGCACAAAACAAATTTGTAACGCTACGTTTGTGCATATTCTTATGAACGCGGCACATGTTTTGTCTTGTTCGTTGCATTGCAATCAATCTCTTTCAATCCTTTCGTCTGTTTGGGGCTGTTTTAAGAAGACAACAAAAAATCTTAAACAAATATCCACTAAGAAACTTTCTAAACGAAACAATTTAATAAGCAGTTAAAGATAATATTGTTAAACTTTTCTCTTTAAACTGTCCTCTATAAAACATCTTCTCTTTTTACTCCATTTTGAACCTGTTCGTGATATTTTGCACATAATGAATATTTTATGGATTGTTTCCGCTTTACATACGATGTTTTTTTCTTCAAGGAAATGGGTGAAAATGGCGAGCTTTCTTTCCTGAATTTTTTCACCATTTTTTTCTGTCTCTTTTCTTTGTTTTCTATTCTTTTAAACCCTTGAAGTTTTGAAACAATCATTGCAATATGTTTAATGTACTGTACAGTGCGTGTTTGGGTGTCTGCGTGTGTTTGTATTTAATATGTTCTCCCATTGACTGCTTATTCTTTTCATTTTGTCACTTTCTCATTTCTCTTCTTTCTCTCTCTTTTTCTCTCTTTTTATCTCTCTCTCTATTTCTCTTTTTCTCTCTTTCCTCTTTGTTCTCGGTTTTGCTCTCACGCGTAATTTGCATTCCACTCCTTTCCCTCAATTTGGTATGGTTTGATCGCCATTTTGTCGTCATTTATCGTGATGAATTGTTGTTCTTTTGGCATTTTGGAACTCGGTACGAACCGACGCAAAAACAAACGATAATTACCAAACAATATGGATCACGTCAACTGCAATCATTACCCGAAATAAAAAAAAACCTTACCTTATCAACTCGTTTCGCTTACATTTGATGAACACGTACACGATGCAACAACACAACACGTTAAAACAACGACACACTCGGGCGGCACAATCGGTCAACGAACGGCGAACTCAACATGAACCACTCACTCGACAACTACCACACCACCACCACCACAACACCACACCAAAACCGTACACTTGCGCACCTTGACGGATCGTCGTTATTGGCGGACGGTTCCGTTGGGAAATTTGGGAAAATTCGTACGCACGGATGAGAAACGTTACCATCACCAGAACGACCATGGGCCAGGGGATACGGACGGGCGGTGGTGCGGTCATTCCCATCGCTAGTGGAATCGGCATGATGGCGGGAACGGCGGGCGATCGACGGAACACTGGAAGCTTGCGCGTGAGTATAAAATCTATCTGTTTTATAATTACCCTTTTTTCCATTGAATCTAATAACACCTGCCTATCCATACGTCTTCCTGTATGCGAGCCGAATAGATATAGTTTTAGTGCATGTGTTTCAATCTAGCTAGCAGCAATTGTATTTATTTGTATATTTTTATAGTACCCAGATGTTTTCCTTTTCATTTGCAATTTTAAATATGGACATTTTCATTTAAATCAAACATCTTTTGAACCTTTAAATAACATCGCATTAAAGCCATTATTTAAGGCACAATCGAATTCAAAGTGAAGCCCCCGGGCCCCTTTTTAAAGGTTTAAAGCGGCACAAAACATTAGTACGTTAGGCAAATTGCATACATGCAGGCTCATTCAAATTGAACACACTCTCCATTTCGACTCGAAATTGTGTGCTTAATTGAGCGAACGCGCAACACCCCGCGAACCAGGTTTCGTTACACTCTGCCAAAGGTGACAATAGAGGGTGGGAGTTGGGCCTGAGTGGGCCTGACCCATTCGCTGCTGTTCAATGAAGTGAGCGAGTGTTTCAATTGTGGTACAAAATACACACTTTGTTCTATTGATGGTGCGAGGTGTTATTTCACTATTTTGCGTAGGTAGCAATTAGTACTTAGGTTATAATGAAAAAATGAGTTTCAATTCTCTTGCTTTAGATTGAACTTAGTTGATTTTTTACCATAAAAATTAATCACATTAAAATTAACTTAGCTAGCAATACGGCCTGGCCGTCACTACCGAAATAATAAAAAAAAAAATTAACTTAGCTTTTTTCAACTAAGGTAAACTTAGTAGTGTTGGTTTGCCACCTGGTTGGCAGTTAGCAAAAGTTGCCTAAAACAATTTAGGATCTCTCACATTTTTCTTACTTTCGATCGTTTTACGATTCAAGTATGTGTAACAAACAAAAAATAGCTTTTTCAACTAAAACAGATCATTTTTAAGGAATTTTCCCGGAATGTAAGTATTACCGAAGTATCCTGTTGCAAAATGCTTTTGTTTGTCACCACCAGGGGACGCTAGTGGACATGTTGTTTTTTAATCTGTGAAAGAGGATATAGTATACGCTGCTTCATAGGGACTATTATAGAGATTATTACAAAAAAAAACTTATGACTATTCCTCAAAGATGCTAGTAAAGCCCCACACACTTGATCTTGCTACAATGATTTAATGTGTTTGCTGCAAAGCAAGCATTAGTACATTTGTTTGCTTTTTAACACATTTCAAGCTTTCCTTTTTAAGCTCGCTTTTGCAAGCGCAGCAATGTAAACATCCTTCCATTATAGAGCAGCGCCAGAAAGAAACGAGTTCCGTATTAAATTTATTGCAAAAATGTGTCAAATAATCCCATCACATGGATTATCAAATGCGCTTACCACCGTATCCCGCTGTTCGATAATCGTTTCGCAATTCCGTCGACATTTTTTTCCACGTCGAGGAAGCAGTAGAAGAAGCAGGGGAAAGCTGCTTAACTTTGCATCATAAATTGGTATTCATGAAAGCTCGCACACCTACATACCCAGTACCGCCTTGCGGGTGGGAAGGAAAAAGGATTACGCAGACGATACGGGGAGTGACGACGGGCTGCTTCTCTCCGTGATGTTCTCTCCTCGCCCGCTTTTTCCCCAAGTCTTTTCCGACGGATCTAAGGAAAGGAAAAGCGTACTTCACTCTTCATGCACGCTCGGGCATAGCGTTGCAGCCGTGCGAGAAGGAATGCTTGCGAAGCACCGTTCGCCCTCTCGAAGCACACACTTTGCAGTGAAAACTGGCGCTAAGGGTGGCGATACGATTTATGTGAGAAAAATTGAATTCCACCACATCCGGCTAAGGCCACGCCACGTTCACGTCACGGCTGTAGCGAAGAATGTCAAACCATGTGTCAGCCAGTTTTATAACGACCCATGAGTGGAAACCCTTTTACAACACAAATCAAAGTCATAGAAAGAGAGAGAGAGAGTGGGGAAAAGGTTTTCCACGTTGTTTGTATAAAATTCGGTTGTTCATCTCATCTTACGGCCATAAAAAATAACAGCGTTACTACAACAAAGAAATGCTTCTTTTCGCTCCAAGAACATAAACATTACTCTTAACCCCTGTTTTGACCGATAATCACACACGAAAGGAAAATTCCGACCCCAGGAATTAACCTAAAAACTAATTGTGCTCACAAAAAGCGGGAAAGATCCCTGCGACGACGACTCCCAACTCTTCCCACCATGCACATTGCACAAAGCTCTAATCCATCACGTTAATCCATCCGAGATGAGCAAATTTCGTCCGCTGCCCCGAGCCGTTTTTTTCGGCGTTCAAAAGTTCCCCCAAAAAACGAGCCCCTGCTAATACCCTTTCCACATCATCTTGACAGACCGATAATGTCTGCAGTGAAGCTGCTGTTGTTGACCCGTTGATGACTGCTTTCAGAGATACTACGAGCGCATGCACCTAAGCCACGGGTACGCTCGGCTGGCAGGACAGGACGAAGAGACGGAATGCCAACCGGGTCTGCCTACTGACACGACCAGGAAAATGTAAAGGAAACGTGAAAACGGGAAGCATTTCAGTAACGTTATAGAAGGGAAAGATTTGCTGCTGTTGCTACTCCTACGCCCTGGCAGTATGAATCAATAAAGGGAATGAAAACCCGTTCCACTGCAATGTGCAACAGTTGAAAGGTTCGTAAATCATCGGCCCCGGGTGTCTCGCAGCTTTCCCATTCGCATCTGGAGCTTGAAATAAACTTGAGTGATTCGCAAACGTTACAAAGTATTTCGTGAAGTGTTTACCATTCCAGCATAAGCTTTACATACTTTGCTGCTGCTGAAGGTTGGGAAAGTCGCTGGAAGAAATCGGTGGGTGTACGTTTTGACTTGAGTGATATTGTGTAAAAAAAAACTGTGACTTGAGTTGAGTCATTCATTTATTTTAGCAAGGGTTTAATAAATACTTCACGTCAATCAGTTAGATATAAAAATCAGCAATTAATTTTGCATTTCAAACGGTTTTAGAGCTAATGTCTGGTATTTATCAAGACTGTTTGGTAACTTTAGAGGACTAACTAAGAGGGCCATTTCCCTTGACGAAGGGTTAAACTGTTTGAATGTCTTTAAAGTTAATGGCAATCACAAACCAAAAAATATAACGAAGCTACTTCTGAAGCGTTTTTAAACTAAACGCTGAAATGCTTAATTTAATATTTTCACTTCAACTGTCCAAACGAAGCAAGTCGTCAAGAAAAGGCCAAGAAAGATATTTTGCAATTGCAAATTTCAATTACCCGATGCTATGGTTATGGCTTTTACAGAAAAAAAGATTCATCCTGAGTTCAAATTTGTTTGTATGAATCCTGCTGACTTTTTATACCATTGTTTTATTTTTTCCTTTTGCTTTAACAATAATTTTCTTTTACTGAAATTAATCTCCTTACCAGAACCTTTTTATATTGTTTTGCAAAATACCATTAACTTAATTTAAGTAGGTCTAAAAGCCTACTCATACGATGGATGGTCTACGTATTTGGTGGTCATTCATGTCCCATTTATGTTTAGTGAATAAGCTACCCTATGTTGGACGACTCGGTGGTCTACGTGGTTTCGGCGTAGGCCTGTCATGCGATCAGGCTTCGACATTGTATCGAATCCCATCCGTACCGCTACTCTCCTGCTATGATGATGTATGTACGTATTCGGTATTAACAATCATGCTATGGATGGTTTACACTAAGTCAAAGTAAAGGCCAAAGCACACTAATGTGCTCTGGTAGGCTAGGCTTTGACCCTACAAGGGTTATTGTGCTGCCTCGCAAGAAGAATTTTCACCATGCATTCTAGGCTGATAACTATATTTAATTGCATGAGGAATCATCAATCATTACTTCAGACCGCTGATGATTATCTATTTTGGAAATCAAACGTATTCAAAAGTGTAATACAATCCTACTCCAGCGAACATCCCACCATTTCGAAACCCTTTCATGTGAGCCATTTTGTCTGCCCAGCTTAACGCTATCATGTAGAAATTGCAAAATCGAAAAACATCTCGTTTTGCTCGCTTTTCCTTTCAAAAACACACACTCCCGCCTCTCCATTCGTTACCGTTTGACGATGCCGTGACTCGAAAGTGATTCTGCACATGTCGTAACCGAAACCCTGGAACGGCGTTGATAAGCGTGCACGAGATATGCAAATAGCGGCCCGTACAATCCTGTAAAGGATCTGCACCGTCGCTCTCGCAGCCATGCTTTCAAAATTCATAATTCCCTTTCAAGATGATGCTTTGGCGGAAATGGAAGCATGAACAGCAAAAAAAAAAAAACAACTTTCCGTTTTTCACTTAGGATCGATGGATTTTTTTTCTCTCCCTCTCCGGTGTATATTTTCAGGTTCAGGTTTGCCTGTGTTTTTTTTTTCTCCTTTTTAGAATTTCTCGACCCGGAATGCTCGGTACGCTCGAAAACTACTTCACCCCTACCTACACACCACACTCCACTATTACTTAGTGTCTTTAAATGGCGCCACGGGACGCACTCCCCCCTCCCCACCGACCGATCACTCAAGTATGCCTAAAACACACGCACACACACAGACATACCACTCTACAGGGCCTGGGTGCGCCAGTGCGAACGTTGATCTACCGTCACGGGCACCTATACACGTGCCTTTCGTGCTGTATCCTGTGCACCATATGCGACCCACGGTTCGGTGCCACGACGGGCCAGGTACACGTTCTTCGGAATGTTTGACCTTTTTCCTCACTTCCTTCTCGCCTGGTTTCGCTTCTTCCCTCGGTGCTCCCGGTTGGCAAGGAAAACCATCCATCCAGTACCATCCATCCAGTGGGTGTGCGCTCGCGAACCGGATCAACAACTACCGCTCCTGTACCTGCACCAACCTTAGGGTGCCCTCATAGCTTGCTAGCTTCCGCCATTTCCCGGGCCTCGCCTACCTACCAACCAACCCCCCACCTCCCCCCCACAAAAACACTTCCGGTGTACGTTGGAGTGTGTTAGCAAAACAGGGGACTGCAGAATGGAAGGAAAGGAAGACACAGCGAGTGAGAGATAACATTTCTGCAGCATTTGTATTTATGTGACTTGCTGTTTGTTTTGACATGCTATGTAAATTTTAGATGAGCTACACCTTTTCTTTTTTCTTAAAATATTCACCCCCGGGCCCAAAAGCGCGCTCCATTTCGGGCTGGCCCGAGCCCCGGAATGTCTCTTCACACCTGCACGACGCCCATCCATCCGTACCGCAATTTTTCCACCCGCTGTGAAAACGTACAAACCCGCTACTACGCTACTTGACGGAAGGGCTTTATACGTGCATTCTCGGTGTGCAAACTCGTATGAAAGCGGGGCGGCATCAAAGCCACCCCGGCGTGGAAAAACCAGCAGCCCCACCAGCACAACCCAAATCCGCCACGAAAATGCACGAACCGCGTGGAACGTAGTGTTGTGGTTACAAGTCACTGTTTTTTTTTTTCTTATTTTGACTTGAAAATGGAGGCACACACTGAGAGCAATACAAAAGTGCGCTCGGTTCGACTGGGCAGCGCTAGGGTGGAAAGCTTTTGCTGGAAAAGCTTTGCGCCGCCAATCCGAGCCATTGACATGTTGCTGTAATTTTAATTAAAAAGACTCATTTGAAGAGGTATTTATTTGTTTGTGCTGTAAAATATTTGTACTCAAAGTGTTGGGATTATGCTGGGATTGTAAAGCCACTGTTAACTAACGAGATTTTACCTTACAGCGTGCTTCTAAATTAAGGCTAAAAAGTTGTAAAAACTCTTGTACACAAAACTACAAAATGAAACGACATGAACACCGATTGGAAGTGCAGATTCGGTTTTGAAAATGAACTTCAAATGAAACTATTTTTTTTATCTTAGTTTTAAATACATAAAAAAACAGTGTCAGCTTCTGAAGGCCTTTACTTTTCTGTAGAGCTCAACAAAAAGAGAGCAAAACAGGAGAAAAATCCGCACACAATCGTGCTGATGGTGCTGACGGCCTATCCATTGCACTGTCATGAAGTTTTCAACCACTTCCCACTCCATCCCGTTATCGCAGGTGCAGTAGGACGTGCAAACGGAACACATGTGCCATCCGGGTGTAGCATTTTCCCATCGTTTCCGGGACAGAATCGAAGGAAGGCTGGCTTCCACTATCGATTGCACTCGTTGTACGGCATTTGGAAATGGGTTGGTTCCGTTTCTGTGCTGTACTACTTTAGCTGCATTCTGATGGCGTATGCATTCAGTGTCAAATGCAGGTGCAGACAAACAGACACACACACACTCGATAAGGATGCAGGAAATGAACGATACAACGCTACGTACGTTATTCAACCAGCCGATTGCTTCGGGGTATGAGCCATTCTACCTCCACTTACAGAGTCACCAACAGAAATGTTGGGTTTAATTTTCGTTTTTACAGTTTGATAAAAGCATTAAGAAAAGACATCAAACGTTAAAAGCACCATAAAGAGGTATCAAATAGTAAAGAAAAGCTCCATCGATTGATTTGTATCTGAACAGAAACGAATCGAGCACATCAAACGATCTTTCTGACCAGCAATCTGCTGCCGACTGCTCAGACAGGATGCCAGATGATGCCGGAAGCTTCATGGACGGAAGTAGATAAAGTAAAGCTTTCAATGAACTCAAACAGAAGCTGTAAGTGATCGAACCGGGGACGCAGAAAAAAGGGAGGAAAAACGCACGACTTTCTCCGCACGAAACGGGCTGGCCCGGGGCAGGGAGGTGGTATTTGCTGTCTAAAGTTGTAAATCTTTTGTGCTGATTGCTGTTACCTTTTTTTGTTCCACGTGGACACAGAAAGTGTTGAGGTGAGGTGAAGAGCTAAACCCATTTGCTCGATTACAACGACGACAGCCGAACGGATTGGACGAGCGAAAAAAAGGAGAAGCAATTTCCAGTAAAAGCAACCACCATGCGTCGTTCAAACACCAATTCCGATCGATCGATCGAAGCCGAAGATGCGACACACGCCGGCTAAAAGTGGATGCTTTTCCGCTGGGCGGCTTAGCGTGCTTGCGTATCTCTTCCATGGTGACATTAGGAGAGGCAAAATTGAAAAAAACGAAGCTTCGAGAACGTCTTCGAATGTTTTCTGTGAGCTCTCATTGCTGTGGGAACACTGTCAAATCAACGGCACATGACAGAGGTGAAAACGTGCCCGGGAAAGCGTACCGCCGCTTTTCATCTCTAAACGGTATGTACTGTCATCGAGCACGGCAAAACACAATGGCACGACAAGGATGAGGAAAAAGATAATTGAAGGTTGAAGTCGATACATGCTTTGATTCGTTCCAATTTTTTGGCTATTTTTAGCTTCCCGGGAAGAGTGAATTTCAATGATCGGTTCCAAGTGCAGTTCTCCAACATTCATGCTTTAGTTTGGAAAATGCATATATTGGGGAACTGCTACTCCGAAGAAACTTTCCCAATTAAACCACGATTGTGCTGACCCACTGCACGGAGAGCGCCACAGCCTCCTCTCCTCGACAAAATCCCAAAACCTTATCCATCGAAACAACCGATTGCCTACATCACGGCGCATAATAATTTACGACTCCACGATGAAGCATCGCTCCAAACTCGAAACGTTGCCTCCAAACGTACCGGTGTAATAAAATTATTCGCTCTACATACATGGTCATGTTTGCCGTTTCGAGCTAGTATAGGAGGAGTGCAACTGTACGGTGGAATGATTTATGTATTTAATCCATCGCCGGGCTGCCAACGGGCGGCTAAAACTCCGAGTCGAGGCTCGTGTGATGCTCGGAATCATTTAATTGCCCCCGAGTATGTTGACTATGTTGCGTACATTTATTAAAGTGCAGTGCCAACTGGTAAAACATCTATTGACCATGTACAGCAACCGTACCATCGCTGGATCAACAGGCCAGGATGTTGAATTTTCAACAGAGTGAAATGGATTCTTGGAAAGAGAATATTACTGCTGCTCTGTATGGCGTATTTTTTTCCGATTTAACAACGTTTCAAGAATAATTATTATGTTTCAGCATTGCCATTTATCACTCTGCGAATGTGATTGATCCGTATGGATAGTAAAATGGGTAAAAGGTTCGAGAAGGCCCCCCCCTGGCGAAATTGGTACATCACTATGCGTTATCCGCCTAACAGTATGCAAACCGCAGTACA